>PVJH01007780.1:0-90098 GCA_004026705.1 Nesogale talazaci
TCAAGTGGGTTCCCGCGCAGAGCGACCCTCTGGGACAGAGGAGAACTGTTCCTCGGGAGGTTCGAGCGTGTCCGTCTTGATGGGAGTAGACAGCTTCACCTTTCTCCCTGGAGCAGGGGGTGGGTTCGAACTGCCGACCTGGGACCGAGCAGGCCAGTGCATGTCCCACAGTGCCGCCAGGCCTCCCCAGCTCTAACAAAACCCAAAAGAATGCTAGCTGTTATCGTGCTTTTAAAAAAATTATGCTCATTATCCC
The DNA here is from genome assembly GCA_004026705.1 of Nesogale talazaci. NCBI lineage: Eukaryota > Metazoa > Chordata > Mammalia > Afrosoricida > Tenrecidae > Nesogale > Nesogale talazaci. The sequence goes on from PVJH01007780.1 coordinate 257, forward strand.
GTTGCTGGCTGCCTGCAAGACAATGGCCTGTTTACCTGTGCGTCCCTCTAGCCAACGGTGAACCCTGAGAGTTCGCATGGCTTCTTACTCACCCACCTCCTCGTCCACACAGGCCAGGCCGCTGGCACCCGGAGGATCTCAGCAAGCATTTGTCAAACGAAGCAGGAGAGTATTAGGATACCCTCCTTACACAGGTGTGCGTGCTGAGGCCCACGGAGAGGTATGAGTCTGTCCTCAGCGATACTGCCAGTCAGGGGCAGAAGCCACCCCCAAACCAGACCCACTGCCACGGCTGTGGACTCAGTTCTGCCCCACAGGGCTGTGTAGACATGCCCACAGGCTACCCAAGACAGGCCACCTTCGCAGAAACAGACCCCCTGGTCTTTTGCCCACAGAGCAGCGGGTGGGTTCGAACCACTAATCTTGGCACGACACTGAGTGCTCTAACCACTGTGCCACCAGAGCTCTTGGTGAGTGTAGCGCAGGGAGTGAATTCAGGTCTTGGGTCTCCTCCTTGCGGTGTCACTTCCTCTACATTGTTCTGCACGGGACAGCTGTTCCACTGTCGAGCAGAGTCTGTAGCGCGTGCAGGGGTTTTCAAGTTGGTTTGGTATGATGCTTGGACTGCTTTCTAGGGCTTTCCTGATAACTCTGAACCTGGGAGGGAGACGCTCATCCAGTTTTGCTTTCTGGTGGGGTGAGCTGGGACGTTAAGGCTGAAAGCCACCGTCAGGAACATCTGGCTCCCCGACCCCACTCCCTGACCTCCAAGGAAATCACGAGCCAACACAGCGAAGAGGGTCACACAGCTGGCAGCAGCGCTGGACTCCCTGTGTAGTGTTACACACACACACACACACACACACACACACACGGCCTACAGAGATGCCTGGTCAAGCTGCATCTCTGTGGGTTGGGGGTAGAGTCTCAGAGAGGAGCCTGGTGGCTGCCGAGCAAATGCCCCATGGCACCTTCCATCAGGAGGAACCATGGAATCGACAAGCCTCCCCAAGGCGGCTGCTGCCCACGCTGGGAGGGCAGGGGTGAGGGTACTCGGTGGTGAGACAGACAGTTGTGCCCCACCCGAAGGATTGTTTTACAGCCTTTGTGCCTTCCTGATGTTCCCTCATGGCCCTGCTCTTTATAGCTTTTCCAAGGGGAGTGCAATTACCTTCAGGAGACTGGAGCTTGTCCAGGCCCTTTGAAGTGCATTTATGTGTTTAGTTCTGGGCTGGGGCTCTTTGGCTGTCGCTGCAGGAAGGACTGTCCCATGTAGTTCCTCCTTTATTATTGGCCACTGCTGGCTCCAAGGTCCCATGCTGCAGAAATGAAAGCCATTAGCCCACAGGTTGGAGAGACGCAGTCTGTTGCTAGATTGTAGTGGCCTGGGGTCAAGCGCAGAGCTCAGCTAGTCAGGGCTGATGAGCAAGACCTGCTGGTGGCCCCCATGCTTACTGTGGGGCCTTCAAAGAAGGTTAGCGTGGTAGTGACAAGATTTCTGAGCTGGCATGCCACTTCTGCAAAGACCCTAACCTTGAGAAGTCTACAGACCAGAGACCAGTAAACTCATAACTGCAGTCACATCTGTGTCCCAACAGCGGCTTCCTCAGGACTGTCCAGCTATGCAAGGAAAAGCAGTCAGCAGTCAATGGAGACTTCCCAGAGGCGTTCACTGTGAAGGCCCCGCGGAGCCAGAGTGGGGTTTTAGGAAGAGAGCAAGTGACAGCCCCTGATGGGCTTTGAGGAAAGCACCAGATGTGGCGGAGACCAAGGGGGATCTCATGGTCTCACTCTCAGCTCTGCATTGTAATCAGCTGAGGTGCTCTAAAGGGGGCCACTGCTCAGGGTCTGCTTCTAGACAGCCCAATGTGATTGGTCTGGGCATGACCTGGGCACCTCCCACTCTGGAGGTGTTGTCACTGTGCAGGTGAGGACCGATGAGGCTGTGGGCATGGAGACAGAGAGGGCACGGGCTCCTGGGGGACAACCCCAGGCCGCGGGGATGGGTTGGAAGTGGACATGTAAGAAAGAAAGAAAACGGTCCAGCAGCCCCTCAAATGGTTACATGTGAGTTACCCTAGACACCAACCAACCAACCAACACATTGCCATCGAGTCCAATGACAAGGACCCCATGTAACTGAACAAGTCTTCTCTTAGCTATATACCCACCCAAAGCTCATGCATGAATGTTTGTCGGAGCGTGCCAACAGCCCAAATGCCCATTATCTGATGAATGAATGAACTCTGACCTATCCATTCGATGGAATATTGCTCAGCCATAAAAAGGCATGCCGCCCGGATCCATGCCGCAGCACAGCTGCAACCGAGAAACCTCCTGAACAGATCCAGTCACTGCTGGGAGTCCAGGAGAGTCACACGGAGACGACATCAAGCAAACAGTGGCAGGCAGTGAGGAGACGAACCTCAGCGTATCCTAGAGAAGACGGACAGAGCTGGGGACACACGACCTTCTGAGAAGAAGGGCTGTAATGAAGAAGGAGAGAGAGAGAGAACACAGAAAATAAGGAGGTACCATTCCATGTCAGGCTACCCCGACCTTTCTGACCCCATTTGCACCACCTTTGAAGAGCTCACAGGGCCTCCGTGGAACCTTCTCGCCTTCTGTCCCCGAGATCCATATTCCGTGACCCGACGCTCCCCAGACATATCCACCATCACCTGACTGTGGTCGCTGTGATGCTGAGCAGGCTTCCAGCCAAAGACGGACTAGGACGAAGGCCTGGAACTGTGGAAAACCCTGCAGTTCACGGTGGTCACGTCTGCCATGGGTCACGGGGACATGCCGAGCCAGGGAGATCTTTGCTCTGTTTAGGCTGGAGTGGGTCACCGTGAGCTGATGTGGCAGCTTAAATCAAGGGACCCCTGGGAAATCGGTTTACCACAGCAAATCCATTTATCACAGCATTTCCCAGGCAACAGAATCCCTTTTTGGTAAGGAATACCTACCTATTCTCAACTGTGGAAGCAGCGTCCTGTGCATGGGCACTTTGAGGACCCCTTGCTTAGGAGAGTTTGATAAGATGCTGAGCACAAGGCACTTGGCCCAGGGCCTGGGGTCACCATGGGGCTGCCCACCTGGTGAGTGCTCCTCCGCTTTATGCCTAAAGCCAGGAATGTTTAGTCAGACCTATGGCACTTCCCCTACAATATGGCAGTTAGGCTCTGTGACAGGCAGTTTTGTAGCAAGTGTTCGTTTGGTACCTTTACATGCTTGGGAATCATGTACCTTGAAGCCTAGACTTCGAAGCTGAGCTGGGAGCACTTGTGAGCCTCGTTTGAAGAATGCCTGCTCGACTATTGGTGTGGTCATAGTTTCTTTTAGAAAAAGGAAGACCAGATTGGTCCCAAAGAGTTGGAGATAAAAGATGTCCCAAATGGTCAGCTCTCCCAAGATGCTTTTCTGCTCCATTGTCCCTCCGCTCCCCCCAACATCGTCCTGCCCATCCTTGAGGTTGGCGATTCCCTGCGACACCCACAAAACTTACCAAACTTTGTGGCAGTGCTTCACACGACAGTGGGTGCTGTCTGGTCCCAATGCGAAGGTCAGGTCATGAGCCAAGGGCAGGGTCCAGGGCCAGAAGCCAAAACTGTCCCAAAGTCATAGCAAGTCTTCTTGCTTCAACCAAGGCTCAGGCAGGAACAGGTCTGCCTCTCTCAGTGAGGTGAGGTGTATAAGAATTGCACGCTGGTCCCAGCAGTTTTGCCCCTGCAAGGACAATGAAGGATGGTGACCCAAGTCACACCCTCTACTAAGGTGCAGTCTTCAAGATGCCCCCCCCAGGAAATGGAGTATGGTTTGGTTCACACCCTCTATGAAGGTCATGTCTTAACCCCACCCTCATGCTGCTCATTAGTACAGCACACAATGCTCTCCAAAATGGGAGGGAAGCCACAGGTGTATAGAGTCCAGAGTTATGCTGTACCACACAAGGAATTATAGTTAGAAGGACTCTAGGCATTGACTGTAACTCATTTGAAAAGCAATTGGTCTGTCCTGCACCAACAGGGGTGTCTGAAGAGGAATTTATAGATTGGTACCAGACATATGGACTTACATCAGATTTATGGACTTGAGGTAGGCTAGGCTGGGATGTTTGCTCAATATGCAGCTGCTCCTTGATTTAAAGCTCTTTCTTACCTTAAACACATATGAGTGTCTATGAATTTGTTCCTCTAGTCTACCCAGACTGACACAGAGGGACCTCCTGTACTTCCTGGCAGTGAGAAAGTCAACGTAAAAGCTTAGTAGACTGACGCTTTCTAAAATGGGAGAGTTGCAGTATCTGCTGATCGACTCCCCTTTACCACTGACCAGCTTCGGTGAGCCCTGATCCTCCCCGGCACAGGTGATTTTTCTTGGTTCCTGAGGCAACCGAACCAACCAAACCTCATGCCTCCCTGGCCTCTGGGAGCCCTGATGGACAGCTGGTTGCCTGTGCTGCGGGCGTGGGGCAGACGTCATCAGTACCCAAGCTTCACATTCGCCATTCTTTCCCTTCCTTCTTCTTCCCTGCTTTGTGCTCTGGTGCCCTTCCTCCTCCACATGCCCCACCCCCATGCAACACATACACAGTAACACTCCCAAAGGAGCAGACTTTCTACCCACACAGTGGTTTTATTTTTTTTTTTTTTACTTTATTTTCTTTGGTTTTCATACTCTTGTTCTATTATAATACTTTTATTATTTTTTTTCTAGTTCTCTCCCATTTTCTCTTGAGGTTTCCTCTTTGGTGCAACTCGACCCTACTGAAATATGCATTCCCCACAGGCAAAACCAGATTCTGGCATACACATGCACAGACATGTGCGTGCACACAAGGGTTCCCCACCCCCATCGAAACGCAAAGACATGCCCACAGTCATACTGCCACAGCAACAGATCTGCAGTGTCCACATGCAAGCCTTTTGTCTCCTTTGTCCCTCCTTTCCCTGCACATCTAACCAGTATCTCTTTCTACTCTTTTTCTCGTGAAATATATTTCCATGAAACTTATCAATTCTGATAACGCTCTTAAAATGTACTTCCCCATTATTTTTGCAAATATGTTGGCCTATCTAGTCCCTGCTCATGACTTTTTTCTTAATTCTTGTTTTCTGTCCTCCAGCCCCTCCTTCTGTACTTACCCATCTCTCTCGCTTTGTCTTTATTTCACCGCCATATATTTCCCCCTCCTATAGACCTCTCACACATCCCTAGACAGAGTCAACTTACCACACGACCCAGCAGCTCACACACCACTAATAGAAATAGAGCAGGTCAAGACACTCCCAGCCAAGAAAAGCCCAGGGTCAGATAGCTTCACAGGGGCAGTCTATCCAGTATTAGGGGAAGAATTGTGTCGATAGTTAGGGATGTGTGTGCGCGTGTGTGTCTGTGTGTGCCAACAAGGCCCCTGTAAGAAGAGATGGGTGGAGGTTAGCCTGTCAATCAGATCACAGCTTGATGACCTCATTTGGAGGTGCCACCGAGATAAATGACTCTCTGGAGGCAGGCCACCCTCCCCCTGTCTCCACCTTCCTGTTGGCGAGTCATGCTGAGACCTATGGGAGTCCTGGAGATGCAGACACAAGATGCACTTTGGATCCACAAGGCTTTGCGCCCTCCGGCCTGTGATCTTCCTGCATTGTGCCACTTGGAGAGGCCAGCTGCAGGAGTGACAGAGGCCTGACTCTGCCTTCCATGTTCGCCTGCAATAGAGGAAGACGGACGGCCTGGTCACAGCCGGCACAGCATCGAGTGTCTGGGAGGCACAGCCCCACCTCCCCAAGGGGAGCATAGGCTCAAGCTCCAGGCAAAGGCGATCAACTCAGAGCTGCCGGTGGGTGTGAACTGCTGACCTTGCAAATACATTTTTACTTGTGGCTGCATAAGTCTGAAGAGAGGTTTATGGATTCGAGCGGACTATGGACTTGAGTTGAACTGAGCTGGGATATTTTCCTTAAACACAATCACTTCATAAAAAGCTCTCTTTTACACATATGAGTGTCACTGGATTCCCCCCCCCCAACAAGTCAACCCCCTCAAACACAAGCTGCTACCTGTTCTACACAGACTATTCCAGAATATACAGGGATGGCAAACTCCCAAAGTCAAGAACATAGATGCAAACATTCTCAACTAAATCTTGACCCATAGAATGTGACAACCTATCCTGGGCCAACGATCCCTGAGGACGACATTCCAGCTCGGAGCAGCCAAGGCACAGAGAGGATCATAGGGCTCGCCCTACCATGAGACGCAATGTCTCCTCACTGACCCACAGCATTTCAGGGGACAGCACTGGAGACGCGGTGCGGAAATTGTGCCCGGTCTCACACACACACACACACACACACACACACACACCCCACACCCTGGGGCAAAACACAAAGGGAGCACAACAGAGCAGCCAGGGGAGCAAAGCAACAAAGTTCCCGAGGAATCCTGAAAATAGGCTTCAGACTCAAAGGGCAGGGCTTGGCCCTTCATGAGACCTGATCACAAAATGGCCATGAGGGTCACCAGCCAGACTGGGAACTATTTATAGCCCCCCTCCTTTTTATCTTCTTCTTCCATCACCTATATAATGATAGTGATGTAGGTTTATGTACACATATGTTAAGTACCAAGGCAGCAGACAGACATCGAGCATCTATTCACGTCCTCCCTCAACGCAAGAACACTTTGTTCTAAAACCTGGCATTCTGTGGTGCTCACCTTCCTGACACGATTGCTGAAGTCAAAATGGGTGCATAAGGAAAGTGAAAATAGCTTACAAATTATCAGGGGTTCATGAGGGTGGGAGGGGGGTGAGAGGGGAAAAAAGAGGAGCTGATGCCAAGAACTCAAATAGAAAATGTTTTGGAAATGATGATGGCAACATATGCACAAATGTGCTTGATACAACTGATGTAGGGATTGTTATAAGAGCTGTAAAAGTCCCCAATAAAATGGTTTATTAAAAAATCCAATAAAATATCAAAAAAAGAATTCATTGTGAGCAAGTGGGATTCATCCCAGGAGTACAAGGATGATTGAACATTCAAAAAAAACCCAATGTAATCCACAAATTAAGAAGACCAAGAATAAGAACCACATGATCACATCAATAAATGCAGGAAAAGCATTTGACAATATCTCAAACCCATTTCTAATAAAACAGAAATAGAAGGGAAAACCTTCAACATAAAAAAGACCATGTATGAAAATCCAAAGGCCAATATCACACTCAGTGGAGAAAAACTGAGAACAGAAACTAGATAAAGGTGCCCCTTATCACCACTCTGGAAGTCTTAGCCAGAACCATTAGACAACGAAGAAGTCAAGAGAATTTAATTGAGCAAAGAAGAAGTGAAGCTCTCACAATTTGGTGACAATATGATTTTATAGAGGGAGAATCCCAGGGAGTCCACCAAAAAACAAAAACTGTTGGAAACAATTGTGGAATTTGGTTAAAGTAGCAGGATACAAGATTAACGAGCAGAAATCAACTGGCTTCCTATATACCACCCAAGAGAGCGCTGAAAAAGACATTAAGAAAACAGTACCAGGGCTGAGCCCCGGTGGCGTAGTGGTTGTGCGCGGGACTGCGGCCCACTGGGACGGAGGTTCAATTCCAGCAGTGGGGCTGGGCCTCCTCCTCCCACCGCTGGAGAGCAGTGATGCCCCAAAAAACAACAACAACAACAACAACAAAAAACAGTACTATTTCAATAGCCACGCAAAAGACCAAACACCTAGGAATAAAATCCAACTCCACCTGGCCCCCCTCTCCCCAGACACAAAAAGAGACATACTGTGGTAGTTACATAATCTCATGTCAACTTGAGAGTATTAAGAGTGAAGGCGTGAACTCGATGTGGAAACCCCGCATTGCAGGTTTACCGCGAACTCTCCAGGGCAGATTTAAGGAATTCCTTTGGACTTAAGGCTGAAGCACCCTCGTATGAATGTAGGGGCTCAGCCTTCCCAACCGAACGGGTTCTAAGGGGTGGCTGTGTTGAAGGGTAGATTGAGGGCTCATCTCTTCCAATGGCAGGATCAAGAGAGGGAGTGAAGGCATTCTCTCACAGGTTCATATAATCTCAGGCACATCACACACATACATAACAGGAAGGGGGTGTGCCGAGGGTATACACATAACAGGAAGAGGGCATGCTAGGGGCATACAGGTAACAGGAAAGAATAGACATCACAAGGTGGGTGGGTTTTAGAGTAAAGAAGGTGCCTTAATCTTGGTCATCTGTGAGCTGGCTTGACCTTAAGGGTCCCTGAGCTCATCTCCAGGAGAGCAATCTATGATCCCTACCAGAAGGGTGGGGTGGTCTGATTGCTCTTGATGGCAGACAACCTTCAGGCAGATACCCTTCAATCGGTGAACATACAAGCAACCATGCGGTTGCAAGCAGTATCTTAAAACTTCCATTATTACAGGGGACATTGTGGGGACCAATTTTACTTAGGAGACTATGACTGGGATGCTTCTCTATGTCATGAGTGTGAAGGCTTTCCTCCACCAGAATCTGCCTCCCAGACTCCTTACAATATGCGTGTAGAGATTTGTCTGCACACACTCTCTTCCAGATTATGGAACTGGCAGTGGTTGGACTTTGGTTCAGATCTCTTGCTTTGAGGATTCCTAGCGAAAGGTGGCCTGGGATTACTCCCAATTTACTATTTTAATTCTTTTCTATGCTCTTTGCTTTATTAATTAATTGTCTATTACATCTATTAATCTCTTGAGCATGGTTCTGCCTTTGCAAATGAGTGCTATTCAAAGTTTTGCCCCATTACCAACCCCCATTGTTTGTGTAAACAGTGTTCGGTCACTTAAAAGTTTAATCTGTACAGGTCAGCAATTGATACATTGCACTATGAAGCCAGCCTATACTTGTATAATTTCCTTTTATCAACAATGTTTTAAATTCTATACAATGGGATAAATGAATGACACTATCAATAGAATTACCATATCTCCCAGGGCGATGATTAATAATGTTCACTCAGAAAATGATATTGATGTCTCTAAAGTGGAACCAGAGACATATAGAATGGATTTGGGCCTTCTATGTAAGTCTAGCCCAAATCTAAGAACAATCAGTGCTTATGACATGCCCCTGCTCAGTGCTCACCCTCATCAAGAGGTCACTGAAGATATGAGTGCTATAACAGAGTGTGGTGAAGAAAGCAGATGGTGTCTGACTACCAGAAAGAATGGTGTCTGGGCTAAGCCCCAGTGGCGTAAGTGATTGAGTACAGGACTGAGGCCCGCGGGCTTGGCGGTTCAAATCCAGCAGCAGCTCTCAGGAGCAGCGCTGGGTAGCGCCTACGACCACCAGAGGCAGTGATGCAAAAAAAAAAAAATGGTGTCTGGAGTCTTAAAGACGTGTCTTTAAGCAAGCAGCCACCTAAGTGGGGCATCAGCTAAGTCCACAGGATAGAAGCACACCAGCCTGTGTGATAAAAGTATTATCATCATGGAAAGTAAATTCAAAGGAGGGGGGTGGTTTCCGAGCTTAAATTGTAAGCATTTGGTCTGCGGAAGGCTATAAATGACAGTGGAAACCCCGAATCCATTTGCAAGGTCTCCACCGGGATTAAACTTCCAGTGATTCCCCTGGAAGCATAGTTGAGGTATGCAAATAGCTTTGCTATCAGACAGACAGCATTGTAAAGTCAATTATGGCAGAAGGAGGTTAAAATTTAATAATGATCATTTGATCTCCCTTTGGACTCATTTTTTCAATGTTTCCATTTTTAATATTTTCTGCTTTTTTTTTTGAATGAGGTTTCTCTACATATTGTCTAGCCATTACTGTGGGGTTTTGTCTTGCCTCCTGTTGGTGCTTTGTGTAACTTTTTTCCCCGTTCTCTGTGTGTGTGTGTGTGTGTGTGTATGATTATCTATAGGTGAAATCCAGGATAGGTCGATCTATGGAGACAGCCAGTGGATTGATCCTTGCCTAGGGGCACAGCAGAGAAGGAAGAGGGAAGTGGGGAGCTAACAAAGAGTATGAGAAGAAAATGTTCTGAAATTGATTGTGCAAATCTTCTTCATATTATTGAACAATTAAATTATATGATATATGAAGTATGTCCCAGTAAGACTGTTAAAAAGAAGAAGAACCAGTTGATCTGAATGGCACTGCAAACACCCTTCTGGCATCTAGAGAAAACCCCCTTGCCTGCCGTCTGCCGCATGCCAGGTCGTGCCGGGAGAAGCCACCCACGGTGTAGTTGCCAAACTCTGAGAACCGTTTGCTCAGTGTCATCGTATCTAAGTAGAACCGACACTTTTGCTTACTTAATCTTTTTACGGAAGTCCATCCTGTTTTTCAAAAACTGAAATACATGTCCTCTACCTGGAAAAAGAGTATCGCTTACCATTAGCAGAAAGTAACAATAAAAGAAATGCAAACAACCAAAGCCATATTCTCAAATCCCAGGCAAATGCAGCTTCTGAGTTTGAGGCTGGTTTTCTGTCTCATCAAAAGGACAGTGGTGCCACCATGGTTAGACCCTTGGGTCCCACTGGAAGGCTGGCAGGTGGCACCCACCGTCTGGCTCTGCAGGAGAGACGGCTGGTGACCTGCTCTGGTCAAGATTCAAAGCCAGACCAAATCCATAACCGAGGAGATGACTCTGAGCCGAAAGGACGGAGTAGAACCAATCGCTGGGGTTATCTTTACAGGAACACACAGCCTCATCTTTCCCTGTGAGACGACTGAACTGCCAGCCTGCACGTATCAGCCCAATGCTTAACTCACGGTGCCACCTTGCGCACAGAGCCATTGTTAGAGAGCAATGAAAGCATCACAGCAGACACCTAAAAAGAATCAAAGACTGAAGGAAAAGTGACGACTGTTTTTTTTAACTAGAGATTTTAATTTTTTTTAATATATACTTATCTACCATACCAGCCACTGGAGGAAAGCTGTCAACCAGTTTTGCCAGCTCCAGTGTGTCCTCCCATGCCTGTAGTTGCCAGTCTAGAGGGTCATAAACTCAAGGACAGGTGTTCCTACCTTCAACACCTCATGATTCTTTAGGTTCTAAAGTACTGTCCTTGGTGTTCCTTTGTCATATCATTGATGTCTTCATCATCTCTTTGCAAAGCATGTTTGAGGGCTTGGGTGTTAGTCCGGATAGATTAGAGAAACAAATTCATAAGCACACATATGGATATAAGAGAAAGGTTTATATACAAGAGGAATGGAACATTGAGAAAGCATCCCAACCCAGTCCAGTCCAAAGTCATAATTCAGATATTAGCCCATATGTCCAATACCAGTCTACAAAGTCTCCTTCTGACTCACAAAGCACGTGCAGTAGAGGCATCCCGGTGCTGGCAGGGATCTCCCCATGGCTCCTCGTTTCCACAGTTCAGGGTCCAACCTCAGTATCCATTGGTGGTGGGAGCATCTCAGCACTGACAGGGGCTCTCTGTGGCTTCTTCAGCCCCAGAAATCTGGTTCCATCAGGGCAAGCCCATGTGACTTCTGCTCCAGCTCTTCCATTCTCCAGGAATCAGGATCGATCAGCATGCTGTCATCTCGTCTTGTCAGTAGTTCATCCCTCAGAGACTAAGAGATAAGTTTCCCTTCTCCGATTGGGAAATACCGCGAGACTTCCCAGAATTCTCAGGAGAAAGCCATCCCCACACAGAGGCCTCATTGACTACCCGTTGACTATCTCCAGATTAACAGGCTAGACTCCACACCTACATCCCAATCATGAAATTGACATCACGAATACATGACCGCCACAGCTCGTAAAGCCATAAACTTGCTGATGCTCTGCCAATTTTGAATTCGAAGCAGAGCAGAAATCATTTGCCGTTCAATGGCTTCTGATTCTGATTCACCGATGGCCAGTCCTTCCCGACTGGATCCCCAGCCCTTTCTTCCAAGGTGTCCCTGGGTGTGTGCTCAGATTGACAGCTGAGTCTGAGAACCATCTGCAACCCCACTGAACCCCTGGTCACCGGACCCTGTTCTAACAGAGCAACCCTACACGGCAAAGCAGAAGCCCATAGGGTTTCCAAGGCTGTCATCTTTCTGGACGTGAACTGCCAGACCTTTCTCTCGCAAAGCAACTGGTCAGTTTGAACCACTAACCTTTTGTCAGCAGCCAACCTGTTCACCACTGAGTCACCAAGGCTTCTTGGCAAAGCCACCCTGGGTAAATCCATCATTCTGCCTACTTAGTGACCTAAGTCCATGTAGCCGAATGAGTTTCAGGGAAAATGCACAGCCATACTGGTTGCTCTCACTTTAAATCTCTGACTTTCTACACTAGATGGTTCTGGAAAGAGGGGGAGAAAAAAAATATGTACCAGGCTTACGAGTCTGACAGAGACTAGTGGGACCCCTTTCCCCTTCAGGTCTAGTGCTGAACTCACTTCTGTGTTAGAGTAACCAGACGTTGTAAGATTCAAAGGGCAGCAGTGACCCCAAAGCACAATCCACAGTGTTAGGAAAGAAGGCGAATTGAAAGCAGGAGCCACGGGAGGAAGTGGGGTAAGTGATAGGCTTCATCGAGGGGACTGCAATGGAAGGACTGACTGAGAATGGAGGTGTTTGTGGAAAGTAAGATGAAGACAGCTTTGCACACTTCCACCTAATCCACAGTAAAAAGTTCAAGTGAATAAATACATGTGCTCCCGTCTCAAGTGCTCCCCTGATGCTGCCAGCAGTCATGCAAGGCGTCCTGCGTCCATACATATTCGCCTCTACCACTGGACGGACACTTACAGAAGGAATGGCTTAAACAAATGAATTGACTTTAGGGTCCAATGAAAGCTGTGGTTCCTGTGGCCCAACTTTTAAAACGTAATGAATTGAATTTTGAAGTCAGGTCATGACCTGTTAGACTCGTCGTCCAGCATCTGCATCTCGAGGCTGTCTGGGACCGCTTCAACCTGAAGGCAGAGGAGCTTCTGCTTGCTGTGACGTGTCATTTGAGCCTCAGCACTTTCCTCTCACAGGAAGACACCTTTCCAGACAAGTCTAGAGATGAGTCCAAAGCTCAGTCCAAGCCCAATTTATGAAGCCCTCTTATGACACTACTTGAAAACGTAAACAGTTGGCTTCCCGTTTCCCCAAAGGATACGCTTGCTCACAAGGCTGTCTCAGATGCTGGCACAATCTAGAGATGCTGAAGAGCGCTGTCTCTCCCCTCCTGACTTGGTTTTGAAATAGCCAGGTGGCATTTGGGCCCTACAACAACGAAAGGCAAATGGACCCTGAACCTGAACTACAAATCACACTGATTTCCCCCTCTCGGTCTAGTATTCTGTCTGTTCCTCCCTCCTCCTTGCTCCTACTAAGAACCTGTCCTCCTTTCCACTCATTAGAGGTACCCATGCAGATGACATGCACGCGCTGCTCGTTTTTCATTGATGTCAGCAGTGGTAATGATTATGGGGAAACACCCACCCCATTCAAACGTCTCGCTGTCCCTGCCCATCCCTACTGGAAGCCAGAGTGCAGTGTGCCTGCCAGCCTCTGTCCCAGAATGTGTGGCTGGAGTGCAAGTGAGGTGAAACAGTTGGAAGGAAACTCTTTTGAGTTGAAGCCTGCCACCCTCCTCCCAGCGCTCCAAATGTCACCTTCCTCCGCACTTTGATGCAGCTGTCCTTGGAAAAACCCAAGGCAGATATTTCTGGCACTAAGTGATACTAAACAAAAACAGAAGATTTAAATTTTTTTTTATTTTTTTAACAAGCTGAAGGTATGAGAATAAGCAAGACAGAAATATATGCATATATAAAATATACTCAACTGTCCACTTTAGTTGCATTCTGTACTGTATATAAATTATATTCAAGAGAATTATAATGAAGCACAATTCTGGATCATGTTCTAACTAGGGGTGGGACAATCGAGAACACTTTATGATCCCCATGATCCGGGTTATCTTTGTCAAGAGAACACCAGGACCCCGAAGAATGATTGCCAATTGTTTTTTGGTTTTGTTTTGGCAAAAACAGGGCAATAAAAGGTAAGGTACCCCACGCCCTACTTTTGCCTTCACATTCACAATCTCTACAAGAGATTTTTTAAAGCCCCGGAAATTCCAAGATAAGACAGAAACTGAAGCAAACCAAACTTTTTAAAGTCAGCATTTTGATCTTCCTGCAAACATGGAGTTAATCTTGGGACAGCTAAGCACAATGACACAGATGAATTCATTGTGTGAAGTGGTCACTGAGCGCAGAGAATGTGAGTCCCAGTTCAGAGTCCAAGCTCGGTAGGGGTCATACCTGGATCTGCTGAGTTAGGCACACGAAAACCTCGGTGTGCACTCAGCCTTGACCGTTCTTGTTGAGTTATTTAAGAGCCACTCGCTGAGGTGGTTATAGGAAATGCAAATTGACATGCCCAGAGTGGTGTCTGAGGAAGGACTCTGTCTTGAGTGTGCTAAGCTCAAAGCAGAAACAAAAAAATCATTGGGCCTTCCTTTTCACTGATAAAAGTGTTTTTAAGGTGTCCATAATTTTCAGAGTTCTTTGCCCTTCCAATCAGCCTTGATTCATTCAGGTGGAAGACACAGTCACATGGCAAAATCCCTAGAGTGGGGGTGATGACAGCCTGATTCTATCTCAAACTGTCTGAAGCTCCTCAGGCATCTTCCTGGTCAGGCGGATGTACATACATACATGGAGGCATTGGGGCTACATGGTCTAGTTCTGGAGTTCTGAGGCTTCCTCTCTGTGCAGTGTGGAAACACCAATTACCCTTCAGGATTTTATTTTTAAGCAACTGGGAAATCTTTTCAGCATAAAATTCTCAAGACTCTACAACCTGACTGGCTTACTAAGCCTCCAGACTCCAGACCACAGTCAGAAAGAACTTTGCTGTAAACAGTTGTCCCTGTTCCAACCTGGAGAAAGTTTGGGATTAATCAAGTATCACTGACCACGGTAAATGTGTGAAATTTAGGAACTCTATCTTATTGAGATGACTTTCTCAGTGTTCATGATCATGACATATCTGGAAAAGTCCTTAGAGACCATTTAGCTCCCAGACAAATTAAATAACTGACCAACAGTTGCACAAGCAACTGGACCAGACCCCAAACCTAGCTCTCCTCGTTCCCAGTCCACTCATTGCTCTTGCACATGCTCTTCAGAATTAGAAGACCTTTGAACTTGCCTTTGTAAATTTACCTATGCTGTTAACAAGGAATGGAAATGTGACCTTTATTCATTTATTTATTTATGGAGTTTGACTTGGTAAAATAGAGAAAGGAATATCAATGAAAACCTCACAACTACCTAATCTGTAGTACACCTTACACAAAAAAATGAAGAGAATGTTCACCTGAAATTGTCCTTGCCTCATTATCAAAGTATAAGCCAAAGAAAAAGGAAGGAGATGTTATTAAGAAACTGTCAAACAAGAACAACAAAAATGTTCAGGATCATATGACTACATTGAAAAATCTACCAAACATTCTTAGAAGAGTTGACACCAATCCTACTTAGTCTTTTCAAAAGCATAAAAGAGGAAGGACCAGTATCTCTTCTGTGGATCTATCAGAACCCTGATACTTAAATCATATGAAAGCTTAAACAAAAATATTAAAGAAATATCCCTTATGAACACACATTCAACATTTCCCAGCACACTTGGGTAGCATATTACAAATCATGGCTAAGTGGGAATCATGCCAGGATTTAAGATCTGTTCAACACTAGAAAATCAATCAATGTAATCCACCACATAAATAAAACAAAATAAATGGGCCATTTGATAATATCAATTGATGAAAAGACATTCAGTAAAGTTAATCACCATAGTACAAGCTCTCAGAAAAATAGGGGTAGAAAAGAATTTTCTCAACATAAAACCTCAGTGTGCATTCAGCCTCGACCATTAAGATCATCTGAGGAGACTTCAAAAAGTTTGGGGGGAAAATGAAATTGAACTCTAATGGTATTTTTCCATGAAAATTTTTAAATCCTCTCATAACTGTGAAGTCAACTGCCATCATTAGATTCAGCCAAGAAAGACTGAGAACCTTTTGTAAATTGAGAACAGAAGCAAGACAAGGATGCCCCTTATCACAGTCTTAGAACAAAAAGAAAACAAAGAGAAATAAAACATCTCTAAATCAGAAGGAAAGAAGTAAAACTATCTCCATGTGCAGATGACAGAGTCCTAGACATAAGTCTCTAAAGATTCAAGGAGAAAATTGTTGGAACTACTAGAAGAATTTAGCAATGTTACAGAGTACATGATCAACACACAAAAATTAGAAGGGATTTTCTTAACAGCCTGAAAAAGGAATCAGGAAAACTATACCATGAATAAATCCACTGCCTTCTAGTCATTCTGAGTCAAAATGGCCTTGTAGGACAGAGTAGAACTGCCCTGTAGAGTTTTCAAGGCTATACATCTTTATTGAAGCAGACGGCATATTTTTTAAAAATAATAAACCCTTAGATATCTAGGAATTCATCTAACAAGAGGCATAAAATATGCACACAGTGAAAATTATGAGCATTACAAGAGACTCAGAAAGACAAAAGTCAAAGACATCTTGTGTTCGTGGATTGAAAGACTTACTATACAGAAAATATCAATCCTATAAAAACAAACAAAACTCCCCACCCTAATTCACTGCCATCAAGTCATTCCAACTCATGACAAATGTGAAAGATGGGGAGAACTTCCCATGTGGGTTTCTGAGACTGTAACTTTTTTTTTTTTTGAGACTGTAACTTTTTATAGGAGTCAAAAGCCTCATTTTTCTGCCACAGAGCAGCTGAGGGTTTGGAACTGCTGACCTGGTGCGAGTAGCCCAACTCACAATCACTAGACCCCTTAATATTATATTAAGCGATCCACAAATTCAATGCAATTCTAATGCAAATTCCAATACTCTTTAGGTGAAATTAAAATTTTAAGTAAATGTTAAACAAAAGCCTATGGACCATTTTCCTATGGGAAGAAATGAAACCCTGAATAGCTAAAGCAAACTAGAGAAACAGGACAAACAATAGGTCTCACAAACTCTGATATGACACATACGATACTGTCACTGTCATCACAGCAGCCTGGCATTAGTTCAATGGCAGACACATAGTAAACCAGTGGGATAGACCTGAGAATTCAGAATTAAGTCCAGATATTTATAGCCAATTGATTCTCAATAAAAAGGGGCAACATGGGTCGCTAACAAATAACTTTACTTTAAAATAAATAAATAAATAAATACTTTATTAAAAGAATGAATAGTCAGCTGAGCCCCGGTGACACAGTGGTTGTGTGTGGGACTGCAGCCCACAAGATTAACGGTTCAAATACAGCAGCAGCTCTCCAGGAGCAAGGCTGGGCTTCCTACTCCCACCAGGGCAGTGATGCGAAAACATAAATAAATAAATAAATAGTCAATAGTCAATCTATTAAAAAAAAACACAATGGCATTGAGCCGATGCTGACTTATAGTGCACAGAGTAAAACTGTAGAACAGAGTAAAACTGCCCTTGGGGGATCCAAGACTCTGTTCACAGAAGAAGAAAGCCCTAGCTTCCACCTGTGGAGCAGCTGGTGGTTTCAAACCGTGGACCTTTCGGGTTGCAGGCTAATGTGTAACTACTACATCATTAAGGCTCTCCAAGTCAACCTATAGCAGGGAGGTGGGGTGGGGGACATCTTTGGAAATTATTTATCCAGTAAGGTTCTGGTATGCACCTGTGAAAAACTGAAACAGAATCAATACTTCACACCATAAACAAAAACTCACTCAAAATAGATTAAGCATCTGAAAGTTAAATTTAAAAAACCATAAAATTCGTGGAAGTCCAAAGACTTAAGCTGTAAAAATAAGATAACAAACATTGCAGCAACTGTATTAAAAGAACACAGAATAGATCAATAGAGCATCTTAAAAACGAAATACTTATACTCATCAAGTTATTTTATTTAAAGAGTAAGTAGTTAGCCTATAGACTAGGGGGAAATTTTGGAAACAATTTATCCAATAAGGGTCTAATCTCTAAAATCGATAGGCAACTGCCACAACTCAGCGACAAAAAGGCAAACAATCCAATCACAAACTGGTCACAGGACACAAACAGAAGAACACTCTGGAGAAAAGACATCCAAGCAGATCAAAAAGCATGTGAGACGGTGTTCATGATATTAGTTATTAGTGAGACAGATAAAAACGAGGACTAAAATGGCACTGATTAAAAATGAAAAAAAAATAGCCAAAACAGATAACAGCAAATGCTGAAGAGTATGTGGAGATGATGGAACCTTTTTCCCTGCTGATGGGAGTGTAAACTAGTACAAGCACCGTGGCACTTTCTTTTCTTTTTTTTAAACATTATACAGATTTTATTTGTTCTGTTTTGATTTTTTGGGGGGAGGCATCACTGCCTCTTGTGGTCGTGGGCGCTACCCAGTGCCGCTCCTGAGAGCCACCGCTGGATGTGAACCGCCAAGCCCGCGGGCCGCAGTCCCGCACGCAACCCCTTATGCCACCGGGACTCAGCCTGGTGCTTTCTTAAAAACACTAGAAAAAGAATTTCCCTATGACCCAGCAAACCCATATATATATATATATTCAAGGGCACCCACCCACTGCCCTTGAATCAATTCCAATTCCTAGCGACCTCACTTTACTAAAAACATTATGTGCTTCCAAGGACTAATCTCTCCTGATAACATGTTCAAAGTGAGACACAGTCTTATCATCCTTGCCTCTAAGGAGTATTCTGGTTGTGCTTCTCCCAAGAGGAATTTTTTTGTTCTTGCGACAATCCGTGGGACTTTCACTATCCTTTGCCAGCACCATAATTCAAAGACATAAATTCTTCTTTGGTCTTCCCTTTTCAATGCCCAACGTTGACGTGTGCGTGAGGCAAAAGACAGTATCCTGGTCTGGGCCGGGCATGCTTTAGTCCTCAAAGTCATATCCTTGCTCTTCAGCACGTTAGGCACTCTTCTGCAGCACATTTACCTAACACAACACAGCCTCTAATCTCTTGATCGTAGCTTCCATGAGCATTGATTTTGGATCCAAGCAAGACTAAATCATTGACCACTTCAATCTTCCCACCCATGGTCCGGTTGTGAGGGTCTTTGTTTTCTTTACATTGAGTTGTGATCTGTACTGAAGGCTGCAATCCTTGATCTTCATCAGCAAGTGACTCAAGTCGTCCTCCCGTTCAATCAGCAAGGTGTGTCATCTGCAGATAGTTAAAAGCCTTCCTCTGCATATCACAAACCACCTGCATATCACAGATCGTTAAAAGTCTTCCTCCAATCCTAATGCTGCATTCTTCATCACGCAATCCAGTTTCTCTTATTCCTTGCTCAGCCCACAGATTGAATGAGTATGGTGAGAGGATACATTCCTGTTGCTTCCTTTTCTTGATTTTAAACCATGCTGGATTCCCTTGTTTGCACAACTGCCTTTTAAGACTTGCATGAGCTCAATGAAGTGTTCTGAAATTCGCATGTTCCCAAGGCTAACCATAGTTTGTTTTTTATGATCTACACAGCCCAATGTCTTTACGTAGTAAATAAAGCACAAATAAACATACTTAGGGTATTCTCTGTTTTCATCCAAGATTCATTTGATAATAGCAGTGACATCTCCCGTCCCAGGTCTTCTTCTGCATCTAGCCTGAATCTCTGGAAGTTCCCTGCAACTTTGTTGGGTTATCATCAGCAAAAATTTACCTGCATGTGACATTAAGGATATTGTATTAGTATTATGTGAGCACTCTTGGGCCACCTTCCTTTGGAATTGCAACAAACATGGATCTTTCTCTTCCAGTCAGTTGGCCAGGTAGTTGTCTTCCCAATTTCTTGGCATGGACAAGTGTGTGCTTCATCCATTCTTGGAGCCTTGTCATTGCCTACTGCTTTCGGTGCAACTTGTACGCAGATAGATATTGTCCTGTCACAGAAAGTACTGTGCTTCAAGAGAGATGTCCTTTATGATGATGGATTTGATGCCATTCCTCTTGAGCCTGTAAACACGAAGAAGGAATAGGCTGTCCACTTCTGAGCAATTAACCCCTGAAGACTTTATGGATAGCATCAAAATATTGTCAGATACTGAAAAGGGCATTTTGCATTGTGTAAACTTGCTGCATTAGACCTCTTTAAAAGGTTGGAAATCAAGGGTGTTACTTTGAGGACTAAGGTATGCCTGACCCACGCCAAGGTATTGTCAATGCCATCATATGCCTCTGAAAGATGGACATTGAATGAGAAAGACCAACGAAAGATCAATGCATTTGAATGATGGTGCTGGCAAGGAATATTCAGAGTAATATTCAGGCTGTCACCATCACCAACAACTCAGTCAAAATGCCCCTTAAGTGAAGGATGTCAAGACTTCAACTGTCATGCTTTGGGTATGTTAACAGCAGAGACCAAACGCTGGAAAAGGACGTCATACTTCGGAAAGGAGAGAGGCAGTGAAAACAAGGAAAACAAGGCTGTGCCACAGTGGCTGTGACAACGGGGTCAGACTAAGAACAACTGTGAACGCGGTGCAGAACCTGGCAGTGACCTTTTTCTTGCACAGAGAGTCGCTATTGCTTAGAACTGACAGCACGTTGCCATCGGGTCTCTAAATTTCTTCTATCTTGCTAAGATCCTGAATAGATCTCAAAGACTTATAGATTTCAAGACTTATAACAATACTGTATGCTTTCAGGAAAGGCCGGTTGGTAAAATGATAAGCACATTTTAAAGACTCAACGGCTGTTTGGCTTGATTGGTTATAACCCAAAGTGGTAAGTCTGTCAAGCTTGTCGCGTGGTAAAACTGCTTTTGACCAGGCCACACGCACGTTGGCCAATGTGCCTGATGCCCGGGTCCTGTCTAGAGAGCAACTTCCAAAGCAACACTCTCACACCCTAGGCTTAGTAAAGGGCTGACTGTGTCTATGACCCATAGACATTCAGCCAAATTTCAAGATGATATGTCTCCAAACACAAAAGTTACTTGCTATTAAAAGTCCCATGCTTCCTTTGAACTGTACTGCATCTTCACCTTCCATTGCAGCTTCCGTTAATGCCAGGGCAACAAGCACTGAAACTCTCCCAAGACCTGCTGCCAATGAACAGCAATACAGCCACCGCGTACTTTTTGCGAGACTTAACCAGCCACCACCTCTCTTCTTGGCAGGGGAGCACCATCATCAGAAGGCCCATCAGAAACAGAGATGCCTTCTTGTTCCATCAGAACAGTGTCCGAAGTGGTCTTGCATATTCTTAGTACTGTGGGAATGCCGTGTTTCTTAAGGGCCTCTATCCATGTGTCTAAGGCCATGTGGGTTGGACTGTGCGTCAGAAGAAATCTCATGTTCTCGTATGCGACATCTGCAGGGGCTGGATGATGTATTGGAACCTTGTTCATTTAATTAGAGAACACTCGATGGGTTTATGAAAAGAACTTCTAAATAGGGGAAAGCTGTAAAGAAATGGAAGCCTACTTCAGAATGCTCCACATGGATGGAGCCACCGGGCGCATTGGTTGTGTTGGGACTGTGGCGCACAGGGTTGGAGGGTTCAAATCCAGCAGCAGCTCTCCAGGAGCAAGGCTGGGCCTCCTACTCCCACCAGGGGTCAGTGATGCCCACACACACCAAAAAAAAAAACCCAGAATGCTCCACTTAAGGGTCTCTGGACTTTGAGTAAAATGTGAGGAGACACGAAATCAACCTCTAGCAAAGAGTAGCCATTCTCCAATCTAGTCACACTGAGACCATAGACCAGAAGTGCATCGAGGTTTGGTCCAGCCACATCCGAACTCCAGAAAATGGCCCTGCAAATTTCAACACTCGCGTGTCCAGTTCACACTGCTGCCGGGGCTTCTTGAAGAGTAGCAATGGCTTCCCACTGTCCATTTGTCTGCATAGAGGTCATCCTGTGCCTGACAGAAACTTCACTGCCCTTTAGAAATTCCGTAAATGGGTGACAGAGAACATCACCGAATATCCTCTCTGACCATTAATCAGGGATGTGAATAGGCTTCCTATCACACAGAGGGCAGAGGACAGCAGATGCAGTTAGGTTAAAATTTAACACCTTATCGTTAGCTCTCCTATTCAACTCACTTAAATTTGTTCTTGTGTTTCAGTTTTCGGTTTTCTCTGTTTTCTTTTGTTTCTTTTGTTTTTGTTGTTGAGGGGGTTTGGGTAGTTTGGTTTTTGTTTTTTGTGGGGCGGGTTGTTTTTCTGTATATGAAATTCAGGATAGGTAAATCTGTAGAGATACTAACTGAATTAATAGTTTCTTAGGGTTATGGCTGGAGAGATTGGCGTCAGATGGAGAGTTAATAACAGTGTGGACAAGAAAGAAGAAAATGTGTTAAAATTGGTTGTGGCGATGATCTCACAACTCTTTAATGTGATTAACACCCTCCGTCAAAATATGATCAAACCACCAAACTATAGGATATATTCATTATTGTCAATAAACTATTTTTGTTTTGTTTTGTTTTTTGGGGGGCATCACTGCTCTCGGTGGTGGGAGTAGGAGGCCCAGCCCCACTGCTGGAATTGAACCTCCGTCCCAGTGGACCGCAGTCCCGCGCACAACCACTACACCACCGGGGTTCAGCCCCAATAAAACTATTTTTAAGGGAACACAAACAGAAAGGACTGTGTCCACTCATTGAAGATCCTGGTCTATTTGTGGGGTCAGTCCTGAGGTGAAAGCAGTCCAAGTAGCGACAGTGGCTGCAGGGCAGTGTTCATTGTGGGCAGTGGCCATGGTGGAAAATTCCCCACCAGGTTCTACTGGGCAGAGAGTGGGTCCCAGAGCACTACATCACCCCACTGGCCTGCCCAAAGCTCACCTGCTCCTTTCCTGTGTCTCTGGAAGATGAGCGTCCATCTTCCCTCTTTACCACTTGGTTTTCGTTTTGCATCTAGAGCAATCTCTGAAAGATAAGGTTTATCCTTAGCCCATCTTGAGTAGGAAGAGCAACTTCTGATCTCTGTCCACGGAGAGGCCACACAGGACCGAGGCATAAAGTTATCTTCCTGCGTGAGTGTCTTCCTCCTCTCCAAGGTATCCCTTCCCACCCGCATAATGAACCCTGTTGGCCACACTCAGAAAGCAGTTCAGGTGCTGTCGACCTGGTTCTGCCACTCACCTGAGCCAAGCCATGTCTTCTCTCTGAGCTACAGTCTCACTCAAGGTAAAAGAGCCGATCAGGAGAAAGTGCCTTCAGGGACCATTCCAGCTCAGACTCAGCCGGCGTCTGACATGAGCTCTTACACACACACACACACACACACACACACACAAATGCATGAAGAAATCCTCTACTTGTTCTAGGTATTCAGACTTTATTTTTAAAGCACTTCCTTTACTGTCTTGTGAGGCCCACTGCCACTGAGGGGCCAACATGATTCCAGTGTTCATGGGCAAAAGCAAAGCAGACCAAAAGACATCCCTGTGCTTCATCGGAGCACAATTTCAGCTTTGAACCTTATGCCAAGTCTAGGGTTGATCAGCTGCCATGTGTGTGTGAATTACCATATGAAAGAACACTCTTGAATCCCATTAAAAAGAATCCTCAATTCGATTTAGATAGGGAAAATACCCAGTCCTTTAGAAAATGCATATAAATTCCTTTCTAAATGGTCATTCAGATTTATACCCACAAAGGATGTCATCGTCACCTTCTAGAGCAGCGGTTCTCAACCTTCCTTGTGCTGTGATCCTTTCATACAGTTCCTCATGGTGCGGTGACCCCCAAAAGTAAAATTATTTTCCTTGATACTTCATCACTGTCATTCTGCTGTTATGAATCATCATGTAAATATCTGATATGCAGGATGCATTTCCATTGTTACAAACTGAACATCATTAAAGCATCATGATGAATCACAAAACAATATGGAATTATATACTGTGAGACATTTATTTCTAATGAGAAATCCATGAAATTTTGTTTTGAAGCACAGTGTAGCATGGGTAACAGTCTTCACTCTGGGTATTCATATGTGGGTGTATATACCTGTGGGCAGACCCACCTAGAGACAGATAGAGGAGCAGTGTCTTGCTTTCGAAGGCCATCAGAAATATGTGTTTTCCGATAGTCTTAGGCGACCCCATGAAAGGATCACTCGTCCCCCATTGGGGACTTGATCCACATGTTGAGAATTGCTGCTAATCGGGACTGAAGAAAGAAGTCCTGGTGGTGTAGCGGGTGAGGAGCTGAGCCACTCACAGCAAGGTCAGCAGTTTGAAACCACCAGTGACTCTGAGGGAGAAAGATGAGACTGTCAACTTCCTGAAAGATTTAACAGTCTAGGAAACGCACAGGGGCAGTTCTACCCTGTGTGCTAGGGTCACTGAGTTGAAATCAACTTGACGACAGTGGTCTGGTTTTGGAAAGTGAAGCACTGGAAAGCTGGTGGTGTATGGGTTATATAGGGCTGCTAACCATAGGTCTGTGGTTCAAACCCACCAGCCCCCCCCCCATAGGAGGAAGAGGAGGTGCTTAGCTCTCATAAAGAGGCTCAAGGTCTCAGAAACCCTGGAGCGGATCACGTTGATAGGATCACCTGGATAGGATCATGCTCCACTTGATGATAGTGCTGTTAGCTGGATTTGCACCAGCTGCTCTGCAGAAGAAAGACGGGGTTTGACTGTTCCCCTAAAGATTTTCAGTCTCAGGAACCCAAAGGAGCAGTCGAAATGGACTCTCTGGCTGTGGGCTTAGAGCCAAGAAGAGGCCTGGTGGCACAGCAGGGAAGTGCCATGCTGTTACCAGTAGGATTAGCGGTAAAATCCGCCAGTCACACCCTCCCCAAGGGTTAAAAAAAGATGCAACAATCTACATCTGCAAAGATTCATAGACGTGGACACCCTAGCCAGCAGTTCTACCCGTTCTACTCTGTCCTGGAGGCTCATTAGGGAGTTGGGATGGACTTGACGACAATGAGTGAGTTTTTTGAAGGCGGAAAGTATTTCTGGCTCCAGAGATGTTTCAGAGCTGTGACAAAAGATCGTTCACTGCAGGAGTGTGCTGAACTTAGCGGATGGGAGTGAGTTGGGGCTTAAAGCCAGCTTACAGTAGCTTACAGGTTACCATAAGTGTGTTCAGAGGGCAGCTTTTTATAATTCAGCAAACTCACAGCCACTGAGTCCACTCCAACTCCTCATGGCCCTCGAAGACAAAGTAGACCTTCCCCGATGGATTTCTGAGACTAGAACTTCCTTTCATTAAAAAGCAGTGTAACTGGAACAGAATCCACCTATCATACAATTCAACCGTTCAATGCTACCAAGAAAGATTTTACAATCCTTACCAAAATCAATTTAGAACATTTTCTTCTTTCTTGTATTCTTTGATATTAGCTTCCTATTTACCCCAATCTTCCATGAATAAAATACCACCCAGAAACCACTAACACAGTTATTGCCTCTATACATTCACCCATCCTGGATTTGAAATACTTAAAACATCCAAAGAAATAAGAAAGTTATCAGCAATAAAAAAATAAGATAGGGGAAACCCTCAATCAATAAGAAAGCAGAGGGCTGAGCCCTGGTGGTGCAGGGGTTGTTGGCCCACAGGGTTGATGGTTCAAATCCAGCGGCGGCTCTCCAGGAGCAGAGCTAGACTTCCTACTCCCACCAGGACAGTGATGTCAAAAAAAAAAAAAAAGAAAGCAGAACATATTATAAATTAGAACTTTAAAATGCTTGGAAAGGAAAATCAAGTTATAAGTTGTTGTATTTTAACCTATGTTTAGAAGGAATTCATTGGCGATTTAATCCACATGTATTTCCTCTTAATTTTTTTTAAATTGATGCAACATTTAAATGGGATGAAGGGGAGATGAAATAGAATTTGCATGCTAGCCTAACTATATGTATCATGTATAATCATCTCTACAATACTCTGATAACAAGGTGATGCTTATCCCATGACTATGGTCAGAGGGGAGTCACCAGAGGTTTACTTTATGTGTGTACCCTGCAGATGGATTGTGGTCTTCCACTGACATCCATAGTCCTCTGCAAAGGGAGGGAATCCAGGAGATCCCGTAGGCCAACTCTTACTGCTACCATGCCCTGTGATAAAAGTAAATGGCAAATTACAGCAACCCCATCATGACAGGACATCTAGTGACTTAGACCCTTCAGGAATGAAGGTCTGGGTCACCCCACCAGGCAAAACACCACAACCAGCTGAGGTGATTGCTGAGGGCAAAGGTAATGCAGAATGGATAGTAGAAGAAGGTAGTTCTACCAATTACGACCACGTGATCAATTGCAAAAGTGAGGTTTGTGATTGTTCATGCATTTTCTTTATATGAACTTATTGAATATCTTTTCTTTGTTCATGTATAATATATTGGCTACAATTGGACTCAGTGTGTTCTCATTTATATGTATGATAGATGTCTGATGTTAAGTATAAATATGATTTCATTGATGTCTGGAAATTCTATATGGCTAAAGAATTATATACAGGTGCCAAGTTGGCAAGGGGTGGATTGTGATAGGTAAGTTTGTCGGGCCAACATGGCCAAGGAAGATAGGTAGGTTTGTTGTGACAACATGGCCAGTGAACACACGTAAGATCAATTGAAAGGCAGAGATAGAAATGACTGAGCGATCCTGGCCTTGCTCTCTTGCTCTTGAAACTTCGGTCCTGCCTTGTTCGTCCTGTGCCTGGATCTCCAAGCTACACTATCCATGGGACACCTCATCCATGGACTGTGTTGCTGTGAGTTGAGGTTTCTTCAAGCCCTGCTTCACCACGCTCCTGGAACATACATCTCTTGAGCTGGGAACTGTTGGACTCTGTCATCTGACTGACTGTTGGCGACCTGCTTTACTATTTGCTGCTTGTGGCCAGATAGCCTGGATTGTTCTACAGTGGACTACTCAGCGGCCCTCAAGACTTGAAGGACTGCCAGTCTACTAGCTGTCTCACGTAAGTGAGTTGCACCAAGCCATTTGTACTGCTTTATAGATTAGTTAATTGCTTATCTCTTACATTATATATCATTCTATCTATATAAATATGTAGAGATAATTATTATTGTCCTGGTTTTGTTTCTCTAGAGAACCCTGTCGAACACAGGGAGTATTCACAATTTAACCTCAGACACCACCACCCCTTTCATATTTTGATCATGTTATTTACAATCCTTGGATTACTGAGACTGATCTGCTTTTTTTCATGTGAACTGAAATGGCTGCTTGCTTGAAGACAAGCCTTTAAGATCCCAGATGCTATTCTTTCTGATAGCCAGGCACCATCTAGTTTCTTGACCACATTTTGCTATAGCACCCATATCTTCTTCAGTCATCTCTTCATGAGGTCAAGGAGACTGGGACTAAAATTAAGGGTGAGCCCAAGGTCCACTCTACATCCACAGTTTAGATATGTCTCTGGTTTACCTTACAGATATCACTCCATTATATGTCAGAGAACAGTATCAATCATCTCCTAGACATAAGGTCATTCTATTGATAATGCCATTCATTTAGCCAATGGTGTCGAATTTAAAGCATGGTTGAGTAAAGGAGATTATACATGTATAAACTGAAATACATGAGTTATTTATTTGTAGAGATTAAACTCTTAAGTGATTGGATATTATTTATACCAAAAAGAGAGAATGGCAATAAGGCAATACATTCCTTACCATTCATTGACAGTGACAGCACCAGGTCTACCAGATGAGCACATATCTTCATAAAACAAGGAGGGCACCAGCATAGCATGTGGCCATCCTGGGTCACCACTCATTGGACACCCACAAGAAGCAAGAGGGTCTTGGCAAGAGGTAGCCCAGGATTCATTGACTGCCAGTTCTAGAACTTGGGTCCAGCAGCAATCTGCTCCTTCTCACACTGTAGCCTCTTGACTGTAGCCTCTTATGAAAATGGAAAGTCTCATCTTCTCCTGCAAAGCACCTGGAGGGTTTCAAACCCTGACCTTGCCATTTTGCAGCCCAATACATCATCCACAATGCCACCAGGATTCTAATTCAGCAAACACACTTGAGACTAGCAGTCAGCCTCCTCAGAGAGAAACAGGTAGTTCCTCTGTTTATAAGCAGATAGATCATCTGCCAAAGGTTCACAGTGAGAGTCGATGTCAGAAAAACAGAAAGGGAGAATGAATATAAACTTCCCTTGGCAATCATAGTAGGTTTGTGGAGGTGCTTAAACCAATACCTTCTGGTTGATTTTCAAATGAAAACAGTTCATCGCTTCTCAGCCTCTTGGCTAAGATCAAGTGTGGTATCAAATGAGAACAGTTCTAAGAAGAAAGGAACATGAGACTTATCCCCCATTCTCCTTCTTCACCACATTCTGTTTATGTTTGACCTGCCAGCTGATGCCAGAGTTCCTGTTAGAAGTTCGCAGAGCACCTTGGTGTTTCCTTTCTAACACTTTGTATTTTTAACCAGAGCCCCACCCCAGGTGATGCTCATCAGCCTGTCACAACTGAGAAGTCAACAGATGTCACTGCAACAGACAGGAGGCATGTGTTTGCTCCTGTGGGTGTCAAGAAAAAGAAGCCAAAGTTCAGCCTCAAGTCTTGTGAAAGGTTTTTCAGCACAGACACATGTGCTGCATCTTGAAGGCTGACAGAGTGAGCTGGGGGGAGCAGGGAGAAAGAGTCATTCTGGATCAGGAGAAACGCATGAACAAGGAGGCAGAACACTGCACAGGGTGTGTTGAGAAAGCAGAACCAGTGACAAGAAGCAGGCCAAGTTACCCATCAGTCAGTAGAAAACCCAAAGTCCGTTTAAGAGGTACATCTAGTTTTTGCAGCCCGCAGATACCACTTCTGTACCCCCATTAAGTTTTTTAAAATTGTAAGTTTGGTGGGGGGTTACATTTCAGATCATCCAACTTGTATTCAACGATTTTAATGAGCCCCCACCTTCGATTTTTCTTCTTCCTTTTATGAATTGCTATCTTTTCTTTCATCCAAGTTAATACCTGTCAAACCTCTACCAGGAATCCTCAAACTGTGGCCCATGGGCCACATGTGGCCTGCCAACATTTATCCGGCCCACCGGTTGTTTTTGCCGCCAACTCATCCCAGGCCCCCAGTGAATTTGTTCATAGTGGGGTTTGGGCTGTGTGTGTGTGTGTGTGTGTGTGTTTTTTTAACAATAGTCTGGCCCTCCAACAGTCTGAGGGGCAGTGACCTGGCCCCGTGTTTAAAAAGTTTGAGGGTTCCTGCTCTAACCTATCACTTCATCTTCTCTTCCTCTCCCTCCACCCACTCTCTTGGGAACCTCCAAAGTTACATCAACACTTTGCGATGCAAACCTTTTGTCTTGGCTTTTTTCTTTGTAATAGTGGTCTCATACAGTGTCTGTCCTTTTCTGATTGATTGATTTCACTCAGCATAGGGTTCTACGGGTCTACCCATGACATCAGGTGCTCATGGCTTCATTATTGCTTTTGCGTGATGCATGGTATTCCATTGGGCGTCCCCCACAATGCTTCAGTGTCCCTTCTTCTACCGATGGCTGGGTAGGTTGCTTCCATCGAAATGCTATTGTGAACAGAGCTGTGATGAACACGTGTGTGTGCATACACCCTTATTTTTCATGGAGGTCTCATTCCTGTTTGGGGTTCCATTTCCTATTAAAAAAAAAAAACTTTGGCTTTCTTTTTCATCTTCTTTCTGCAATTAGACTGTGGCCTCATTGAGAAGCCTTCTGAGCCCAGTATCCATCGGAGCAGCACGGCGAGGGGCGTCCTGGGTAAAGAGGCTCTCAAAGTTTTCTGGGCATGAGCAGGAGATGGCGGATGGTGGCAAAATGGCAGCACCCCACAGTCCACCTCTACAATGACACTCTTCCAACATGACTGGAAAGGGGTCATTTTCATGGAGAGAAAACCAATATTTTTAGCAATAAAGGGCCCTAGATGTGATGCTTGGGAGCCTAGATAGGGGTCTCAAGTTGGAACTGAGAGAGAAGGTGGGTGGAAAGGGAGGATTAGCTTCTCAAAGAGCTTTATGATCCTTGAAGCTTGACTTGGCTGGAGCAAAAACCATCTGTAGGCAGGGTGACTCAGGCTGGGCTGTAGGAACTGCCTTTCCACCCCCTCAGCCTCCCTGTCATCCTTCCCTATCTTTTCATCAGTTCCCTTCTCCTGATTCTGTCCTCTGCCCCATCATGCACAGGCTTTTCCAAAGGAATGTATGGTTATCTGGGCAGTTTTTAAGACAAGGGAAAGTGCGAATGAGAGGACAGGAGAGACCTCAGCACACTTCCCCACTCTTTGGACCAGGTGGTCTCTTGGAACCATTGCAGAATCCGAAGTCCTCAGCTTCGACACCAAGCTGGAGATCCAGCCGTTTTCCACGCCATGCCCTGTGCCACAGTTCAATGCCATCCCACCAAAGTCTGAACTATCTTGTCTGCTGCCCTGTTATAAATTAATCTCTGTCCTCACTGATTAACTTATTCAAGGCGTAGGAGCTGCTGAACCAAAACAGGCCCTGCAGTGTCGTGTGGTGTGCGTGTCGATTTGTGACCCATGTGGTGTGCGTGTCGGTTTGTGACCCTCACCGCTCTGGCCCAGTGCTGTGTCAGCAGGCCTCCAGAGATAGCCAGACCAGAATCCTGCTTGAGTGCTGCTGTTCTGGAATGTGCCCTGAGTTCCTCCAGGTGGGAATCTACACAGCGAAGGCCCAGGGTGGTTTATAGGATGTGCTGTCTTTTGTGTGTCTGTTTGCAAGGAAAGTTTTGGAAATCGGATGGGACAAGGCATACTTTCTGGGGACTTGAGCCACCTGAATGCCCAGTTTGGGACTGACATGGAAGCAAGGGAGGCGACTTTGGAATGCACTGGAGGTTAAGGAGACTTAGGAGTCATAGAACCTAAAGCCTCCCAGTGAAAAGAGACCTTGGAGGTCATCAGTTTCACCTTTCCAATACTATAGAAGCCAAGAGAGGAACCTGATTCCCTCAAGGTCACACTGTAGAGCCAAGAAGGGAAGAAAGAATACAATCTATTCTGCATCTTCAAGGAGTTAGCTCCCTGTATACTGAAAGAGAGCCACAGGGAAATGAACAAATTCTGTCTCGAGGAGTGCACACCTCTCCTCTTCTCTGCAAGCTCTACAGAGACCAGGTGCATGATTGTTTTAGTCACCACTCTAGCCCCTGCATCCAGCCCAATACTCGGCCCCTCAGGGTGCTCCATAAATACTTGGTGAGTGAAGAGGGATGAGTGTACTAAGTCCTGTACATGCTACAGGATCCCAAAGAGCAGCTAGCTTTCCAGTTCGTTTAGAAAACTCAGAGGTTGTGATGAAGAAAAGACCTACTATACCACTCAACCATCAAGCATTTTGGAGTCTCTCTGGTAAGTAATCCATGCAATCCTGAGTTCCCAAGCAAAGCCCTGGAGAAGTGGCTCCTTCCGGCCCACCGTCTACTCCGTGTGCCCTAGACCCCTTCATCGTGGGTACCCACAAACTCAGTGAGACAGAGGAAGCCAGCCTTAGACCAGCTCTGTGCTTGGTCCAGGTTGCTTACAGCCTGGAGGAGGTGAGATAGGTACGCACATCACCTAAAGAGTCACAGTCTTGGAAACCCACAGGGGCGGTTCTACCCCGTCCTGTAGAGTCAACGTCTTCCAGGGCAGCGTGCTGAGAAGACAAGCAGGGGAGTGAACCCAGAGGGAACAGTGCACAGTCCTGGAGCAAAAGGAGATCGTGGAAAGCATCCCAGAGGAAGTAACTTCATTTCAACCCAAGAGGCCCTGAAACATGCACAATGGAATGATCCTGGGTTCTGGGTTGATAGGTCTCTACCCTATTCTTTTCCTAAATCATTGCTTGTTTTCTTCTTCCTCCTCCCAAGGAGAGCTCTGTAGCATCCTCTGATAGAGCCTTTAGTCTCATCCGGATTGAGAGAAAGACGAAGCTTTCTACTCCCCTATAGAGTTTCAGTCTTGGAAACCCGCAGGGGACTTTCCGCCCTGTCCTACAGAGTCCCTGTGAGTGGTAGTGGACTCCTTGGCAGTTCATGAGCATCAGGAAGGCACCGATGATCCAAGATGACTAAGCTAGTCAGAGGTAAATGCCATAGAAAGGGACAGACGATGTTTGACTTCTTGAGCTGGCCAGAAGGAAGCAAGTCTCTTTTTTCAGTCGGGTTTCCAGAGACTCAGTGCCACCGCCTGCTATGGAAGCGGCTCTGCAGAACTCACTGCCCCACAGGCATGAGCCCCGCAGGAAAGAAGCCTGCAGAGCGATGGCCTGCAGGCTTGGAAGAGACAGCAAAGACTGCAGACAGACGACGCTGGGTGTCAGAAACAGCCCAGCCATTTCCCAGCAGTGCCATCCTAGGAAACAAAATCTGAGCCCATGATTCTTCTGAGATCACACGGGGACTCAGGCTGCCAGGCTGGGGGTGGGAAGGGCACTGCGGGCGGCAAGGGGAGCAGGGGAGGAAGATGTAGCAGTCAGCTGGAGGGTTGATTGGCAAGTGTGAACCTGGATGAAGGGAAGATAGCAATTCACAAAAGAGGGGAAAGAAATGAATGGGGGAAGGTAGCGTCTGCTCTTGGAGGGGAATGATCTGTATTTTAAACTATTGGATACAAGCATGATGGTCTGAAATGTGAAACTTGCACCTAGTTCACCATAAAGGGGTGTGTGCATGTGTACAACCTGACCAGTGACTGATAAATAAGAGACACACCATAAATGGCATCTATTATTTTTCATTATGATTACAGCTACTATTATTATTATTATTACAGAGACACCCAGGACCTTTGGAGGAGATTTGAAAATAAATCAAAAAACTCCCTCTCAACCCCTAGTTTATCTTAAAGCCTATTCCCTCACCCCCAAGATCAAAGGGAACGCTGGGTTTTTATCCTGGACAACACTGTGAGCACAGCTGTTGTGCCATTTCTAATAAATACGAGGTTGTGGTACACACTGAGATGCACAGAAACCGAGGGCTAGGTGAAACAGCAGCTTCTCTGCTTTACAGCGCTGTCTGTGGATGCACACCCAATCAAGTGTCTCTCTCTCTCTCTCTCTCTCTCTCTCTCTCTCTCTCTCTCTGCAGGTGTGCTGAGGATGAGAGATTGGGTCCCTGGATGATTTCAAGCTTCAAAGGGAGCATCTGATTCTCATGCTGATTTCCTATTTCGTTTTCAGTGCTGTGCTCGTGCAGTGCACTAATGTAACATCAGACGCCCAAAGCTGAATGAAGAGCAACAGACAGAGCAGGAAAATCAAGGCGAAAGGGGGTGAAGAAGAAGATGGGATGGTGGATCCAGAGGAACAACAACCACCTCTAATCCCAGCAAGTTCATGAGCTTTTGCAGATGCGACATCTTCAAAAAGATGATCTCGCCTACCTTGACGTTCTCTGTACAGCACAGGTGATGGCATCAAAGTCAGAGATTTAGAGACCAGGCTTGCTGGGTTTCTTGTATTTAATTCCACATTGATTAGCATTTACTTCCCCACCACTTTTTTTGTTGTTGTTGTTCTTTTTTCCCCCAACGATTTTATTGGGGGCTCTTCCCGCTCTCATAACATTCAATACAACATTTGAATCAAACATATTCGTACACATATTGCCATATTCATTTCCAAATATTTTCCACTTGAGTCCCAAAGTTGGCTTGTGATTTTTCCCCCCCGCATCACTGCCCTGGTGGGGGTAGGAAGCCCAGCCTTGCTTCTAGAGAGCTGCTGCTGGATTTGAACTGTTAACCCTGTGGGTCACAGTCCTGCACTCAACCACTGCGCCACCAGGGCTCAGCACCACCACTTTTAACAACCCTAAACATGTTCAAAAATTGTCTGCCTTCTAAATCCTATCCATCCCATAGGCCCAGTTTCCCCAGGAAGTCTCTGAGACCATGCCCCACCCTTTAGAAATTGCTAAACTTACAATCAGAGAGCCTTATGGGGAGGGGAGGGAAAGGGCCACAGAGACTCCTTACTCTGCCACCTCCACTACCAACATCCCCATCCCACTCAACTCTCAAATCCTCTTCCCATTCCATTCTGTCTGCAACATGCCCAAGCCAGCACCGACCGCTGCAAAAACATCTCCGCTGATCAAGAATGTATTCACCGGGTGTCAGCTCGCTAGAAAGGCCAGAGAACCAAGCTATCTCTCTGCTGCTTCCATTTCCAGGGGCCCATTCAGCCTTCAGGGCCACAGTGGGTTCCTCAGCAGCACTGGCTTCGACAAATGAGACTGTAAAGTGCCTGGACTCAGAAAAGCACTGTGTTCATCACAGGAAACTCAGGGGCCTGGGAAGCATAGTCCTTTGCTTGATGGGTACATGGGGAGGCAGATAACAGAGATTAAAAACTAGATGCATCCGTTTTTTGAGTGGTCTTGGACCAACAACACAGGTGCTTTTAGGATCTTAGAGATGCAAACCTCCAGCCCCCCTGAATTGGTGTGTGGTCTGTTAAGTCATCCAAGTGATTCTGACACACACAGTATTTTAAGAAATGATGAAAGCGTGGACATCGATCATCATCATTTGAGGCATCAGCTGAGAGCTGTAGGAATGGGAAGGGCAAGACCTCAATGCCTGCAGATCCCTGCCTCTCTGCCAGGCTGCTAAGCTGCATATTCACACCCTGGGCTGAACAATGGGCAGGATAGAATGGTCCCTGGGTCCAGATGATAGGAACCCTGAGAGTGCAGTGGTTTGAAGCCATGAGCTTTTGTCCCAATCTAGATTCTTTCCTCCAGTGAGGCAGGAACACATCCTGAGCATCCTGTCCCCAGGCGAGAAGAACAGTAACATACACTGACACCTACCATGTGTTCATGTGCCCTGGTGCCACAGTGGGGTGCATGTTGAACTACTAACTGCAAGGTCAGTTTCAAACTACCGATTTTGCAGATGGGAGCCCAGTTCATAACCACGACACCAAAGTAAACGGGAAACATTTGCTTCCGTGTGTCTATCTCCCAGTAGGTTCAACTGGGTTTAATAAGCCTGACATTTACTGCCCTCGATAGACCCTGCAGCTTGAAGCCATGTACATATTGTAAAATGATCACTAGGAGCACTGGAAACCGCGTAGGTCAAGGCCAAGGTTGTGGATTAGATTTATGTGGTAAGGGAGGAGCTCAAGGTCTCAGCTTGGTGGATGTTGCTTCTTGACTTAGAAAAGGTTTCAAATACTCACCAAGGAGCACTGCTGTCCTGATCACAGACACTCCATTCGATGAAGGAAATGAAAAGAATTTTAAAGGTGTCTTGAAAATAAAAGCCAAACCACAGTTTGGGGTTTTGTCTTGCCCGCCTTATGCCATTTCTGTTTTCAAGTTGTTTTGTGGTGGAGAAATGTCTTGGTTCCTGTAGCCACTAGATGGTGCACATTACTAAACACTGGCTCTGAGGGTTTTGTGCGTGGTGGGGAATGACCAGAAGAAAGTCTGAGCTTGGATCGTGAGAGTCAGTCAATAAAAACACAGGACGCCCAGTTCAATTTTAATTTCCATAAGTGAATCTGTATCTAAAATTACGATTTAACCGGGTGTCTTCTATTTTATCTGGCAACCCCTAAGGACAGGTAGGTGATTCTCTGACTTAACTCGTCAAATCCTGGCACGTCTGATTGGCATGGAGAGATTCGGACACAAAAACCACACGAAACACACCAGTCATGTCTCCCCTGAAGAAATCTTCCTTTGGCGCTTCTCAGCCGCCCAAGGCAAACGCTCCCTTTGTTGCAGAAGCCAGGCACTCTGTCACTTAGGTGGAAAGAGTTCTAACAGCTTCCATGAGCACCATGGAAGTGTTGATTTATTTATGTTTAATCACAAGGCTTGTTATTTATCAAGCACTTCATGATTTGCAAAGCCTTTATAGACAGATCTCTTTGGAGCGGGTCTCCTCCCCTACAAAGCCCACTGACCTTGCTCATTGTATTAGGTAAGCCAGGGAGGCTGGGGATAGTTCCCTTTGTCCAAAGACACACAGTCAGTAATTAGCCAAACAAGCCCCATTGCCAGGGAGTTCATTCTGAATCCAGGACCGTGCCCTATGGAGTTGACTGACAATGGCCTGTCCTCTGAGGCCCTCCTGAGTGGATTCAAACTTCCAACCTTTCGGCAAACAGCTGTACGCTTAACAGCTTGTGCCACCCCAGGACTCCGTGGCAGAGCCAGGCCTTCTGACTTTACATGACTGTAGGGGTTGCCTAGACCGTCTTCCCAAAGCCAGCTTCCCTGCTCTAGTTTCTGAAAGCAAAGCAGCACACACACACACACACACACACAGCTACCATTTGATTTCCTCATAGCTTCCAATCTGCCTGGATTTCAAATCCTGAGCAGTGGCGTCTGGGGAAACGGGAAGTGTAGCTATCTGCAGAGCAGTCATGCGGAAGATCATTTTCCCTTGTGGTTTCATTGATTTTATGACGAGGGAGTCTGTGATCTTACTTAGGAATATGTATGCTTTAAGGAGAGAACCTGGGGGCTGGGGGGTCAGTGCCATCTGTTAGTCACTCACTCCCAGGGACCTTCTCAATTGCACTCCTCCGCTGAGCCCCCATCCCAACCCTCCTGGGTCACAGTCTTTCTCCCAGCAGGGAGGAGGGGCGTGGGTGATGTCTGCCTGTGAGGGGAGCCCAGCGCCACTGCCCATGCGGAGGAGTAAATTACAAGTGACTGCACCTCCAGGATGAGGCAGCACTCCCTGGTTTTGGCGGCACTTCAAAGCTTTCCTGAAAATTCCCCAAGAACAGCCAGTCTCAGGGGAGCTCCGGTTCAATCCTCCCAGGGCTCCACTAGTGGTCAGACACCCATCCTCACAGTCTCCATGTTCTGCAGGTTTCACTTATCTGTTTCCAAACCTCCCACCCACAGTCAGCCATAGCCTTTTGCAGACACAGGAGGTCGACGTGGCTAATTTAGCAGGATTGGGATTAGGTTTAGGCAGCTGTCTGGAGTTCTGTCTACCAGCACTATGTTCCAAAGGGCCAGGACTGTGACTGAGTAATCCTTGGATCCCTATCAGTTGCACAAATCAGGACCCTAGCTGGGGTTCAATGGATTTTTGTGATAATCATAGACAATCTTTTCAGGGAGTGACAGTTTTAATGTTTGTAATAGATGGATATAAAATTCACATCCTTCCATAGCCAAGTTCCTTTTAAAAAGACTTGTATATGCATCATCACAATCAGTTCTAGTGCTCCCTCCCATTCCCCTATTGATTATTGGCTCCCCAATTCCCCTCCACCTCCACCTCCCATCCCCGGTGAGCTATTATACCAATCATTGCCTTTATGTGCCTCCTCTTTCTGTACTTCACTAAAAAAAAAAAACAGACCTCGGTGGGGGGTGGGGGGTGGAGGGTGTGTGTGGAAATATCACTGGTAATATTAAAATAAACCAGAGAGAAAATTTTCTGTCTTGGAACAAGTGAGAAACATTTAAGCCTAGAACAAATTCAGGATGAGTCAATAGAGGTCAACCGATCAGGTATCTTGTTGTACCATCGTTCTATCTACTATAATCGCGTTTGCAATCATCTCTCCTGTTCCTATCCTTGTCTGGCCAGAGGGGGTCTGCCAGAGGCTTGACCCAAATAGATGAATTTGGGGCCCCACTGAACTCCATTACCTTCATCATATTTGGAGTTTGCTATTGTCACCCTTGGATCACACAGGCTGGTGTGCTTCCTCTGTACATACTTGGTCGATGCCTCGTTTACACGGTTGCTTGTGTGAATACAAGACTTGAAGACCCCAGACACTATTCCAATAGACAACTGGGCACCATCTACTCTCTTCCTCACACTTTGCTGTTGTACCCGTATCTTCAGGGATCACTTCAGGAAGGCGAGTATCGAGCAGGGCTATGTCAGAAGAACAGACTGTTCTTGCATTGGGGCTTGAATTAAGTGGGAGCCTGTGTGTCCATGGGTTATGTATGACTCTGGTTTACTGTAGCAGCCTTAATATCATTATATGATAAACAAATAAACATTATCAGTCATCTCTCTGGGATATAAGGGAATCCATTGGTAATATCAATAATTTATCCAATGGCTTAGAATGGAAGGCACTGTTGAGAAAAGGAGTTCATGCAAATATAGTCTAGCTGTGAACCACAATCCATGAGCTGCTGCTTTGTACAGATTGAGCCCTTTAAGGATTGAGCTCTGTGTACAATGACCATGGGGGCTGTGCTGGGGGAAATTTTCCTGCGTCATTCTCTACAAGGGCAGATCCTTGCCAATCAGATTAGTACATGTGATATGAATGCAAGGAGGCTATTGGGTAGCAAATATATGATGGTTTGGGGTTCCTTGTCATTGGATGCCCGCTAAGCCAGGAATCCTTCTAACCAAGGTCCAATAACTGCCGATTCCACAGTCTTGAGGCAGCCATCTTTTGCTTCTTCTCTCATCAGGGAATTCCCATCTTACATCCTAGGGCTACAGGTAATTTTGAGGTTGGGCCCAGCTCACTCAGTGTGGCTTCCATGTTGAGTTTTTCTGGTGTGGCCAATGGGGATGTCATATTCCACATAAGGCCAAGTCTAAGGTCCTTGTAATGCATAATCCACAGGGTGGTTCTTAGAGGACTGGGTAGAAACGAATTCAAAAGTGTCCAACCAGGAATCTAATACTGTGTCTATTCTCCCCTGGGGTTTTCTTTCATTATTGCTGAGTCTTCATGGACAATCTTGTTGTCCTAATCTGGAGGCTAAAGTCAGTGAACAACATCTCAACATTTGAGTTTCCACTTCCTTTAGGTCGCAGAGAGCAACAGACTTAAGATGCTCCTGGATCCTGGGGAGTCCTCAGGGTACCAAAATAAGAAAGTGTGTTGTTAAGTGTTGTTGGTTTGTTGGAACACATTGTGATCCTACATACATCAGAACCAAGCACCAGGCCATCTGCATCATTGTCCTGTTTGAAACCCTTGAAGCACCCACAATACATCTTCCTCTTTTTCCCCTGTCTTCCCACTTTCCTAAGCACGATGTCCTTCTCCAGGGACTGGTCTTTCCTGCTGACATATCTAAAGCACATAAGATGAAGGCTACCATCCCACCTTCTAAGAAACATTCTGGCTGTATATATCCCAAGAGATTTCCTTTGGCAATCCATGGTCCTTTCACTATTCTTCACCAGCACCGCAATTCAAGAGCATCTATTCTCTCTGGGTCTTCCTTTTGCAATGTCCATCTTTCACAGGCGCCTGAGGCCACTGAAAGCAGCGTGTCTTCGGCTAGGTGCACCTCAGTGCTCAAAGCAACCTCCTTGCTTTTCAACAGCTTACAGGGGTCCTGTACAGCCGCTGTACCAAAAACAACTGGTCTCTTGCTGTTCCCATGAGTGTTGATCGTGGATCCAAGCAAGATGAATTCCTTGACAACATCCACCCATTGTCAGTTTTTCATGATGCTCTCTATTGGTCCAGGGGTGAGGATTTGGGTTTTCTTTTTTTTTTGGGGGGGGGGGGCATCACTGCTCTCGGTGGTGGGAGTAGGAGGCCCAGCCCCACTGCTGGAATTGAACCTCCATCCCAGTGGGCCGCAGTCCCGCGCACAACCACTACGCCACCGGGGCTCAGCCCTTAGGTTTTCTTTACATGGAGAGGGCATCCATGTTGAAGTTGTCATCCTTGACTTCCATCAGCAAGTGCTTCAAGCCCTCCTTGCTTTTGGCAAGCAAGGTTGTGTCACCTGCATATTGAAAGTTGTTCATAAAAATGCATGGGTAAAAATGTTCTCCAAGGCACGAAGCCCTTTTACTTACCCTGTCAGTAACCTCTACGATACCCATGAGGCTGGCACAGCTGTGACCTTCACAGAGGTGATGGAAATGCGACACACAGAGGTGAAGTGTTGGCCCAAAGCACACAGCTGGCACACAGCAAAGTCAGAACTTGGATCCTAGACTTTGTATTGAGCCCAACATTCTGTCCACTGCTTCATAGCAGGGACTGTCCCTAATTTTTTTCTCCACCTTCTCAAGGGTCTCTGGTCTTTGGAGAGACTACTGGAAATGGAAGGAGATACTACAAGGGATATGAAATCCCTAATGTGGTGTAAGGCATCAGAACAAGCAGATGAGAGTTGACCGTATGCTTCTCCCATTTCCTAAGCACCTGCTAAGGGTTACACTTGAGCTATACCCTTACCAGCTTCCAGGGAGGATTTACAGGGGAAGCCAGCACTTGAAGGCCCTCTTTCTGCAGACCCTTTCTCAACCTCTGGATAGGAAATGTCATCAGTCCACTATTCAAGAATCCTTGGAAATGAAAGAAACCTGATGGCGGTTTCCCTGATTTTGAGAGCCACACTAAAAATGTTCACGTCCATGCCCACAGTGAGTGGTGAAAAGGAACAACCACATTTCAGTGAGATGTTTAAAGAATGTATCAACCAAGCTGAGGAAATATTGAATGATCTTTCTCTTCTCACCATGGAATGTGATATTATCAAAGCTTTTTCAATTTCAAACCCAATCCAACCCATTACCATCAAGTAGAGTCCAACTCACAGAACCCTAGGGCTTTCGAGATTGTAAATCTTTATGGAAGCATATAGCCTCGTCTTTCTCCCACAGAGTGCCAGGCGAGTTTGAACCACCGACCTGTGGGGAGCAGTCCAATGATCACCCAACAGCCCCACCAGAATGCCTCAGGAGAGAAGACACATTCACATCTGAAAAACCCGATGCCATGAGTCCTTTCCAACTCTCAGAGACCTTGCAGGACAGGCCTCAACTGCCCTGTGGGTCTCTGAAACCCCCACTCGTTAAAGGAGGAGAAAGCCCCCACCTTCTCTGGAGGAGTGCCTGTGGTTCAGAACTGTCGCCGCCACCCCACCACCCCAATGAGCAGTCTAACACGCAGCTACTGCACATCCATCTATAGACACACAGACACAGACAGGTAAACAGACAGAATGCTCTTTGGCAGCAAAGAATGTGAAACATCATCTCCCATTATTTGGACATGCTGTCAGGAGAGGCCCATCCCTGGAAAAGGGCATCATGCTTGGTAAGGCAGAGGAGCAGCCACAAAGGAGCAAGACCCCACCCAAGACGGATGGACCCAGTGTCTGCAACAAGGGGCTCAAAGGTAAGAGTCGCCGGGAGGGTTACCCTGGGCTCGGGGGAGTCTCTGTTGTGTGCAGGTGACGGGGTCAGTCGGACTGGATAGCACACAAGAGCAACATACATGTATATATGCATATACCTGTGCTTTTTTTGGGGGACTGACCGCGTCCTCCAGGCTGGATCTCAGTTGCTGACCGAGCCCCAGCCCTGACTTCCTGGAAGGAGGAAGGAGGCTCGGTGCTCCTTCTGTCTGTTAGGTGCCTCTGTCTGCCTCCCTCCAGCCAGTCTTACAGGCCGTTCACCTTTGCGACCTTTGGGTGGTGGCCTGCCTGTCTCAGGAAGGCGGCAGTACAGGGTGGCAGGTGCAATCTCGCTTACTGCTGTGGTACCAGTAGAAATGTCTCCAGGCTGACTTCCTTCACTCAGCCTCGTGACTTGAGAGACTGCAGGGCCTTGGTGATGCAGAGGTTGGGCACGCTCTCATCTGTCAGTTCAGGGAGCTTGGGCACCATCTCCTCCTCCGTGAAAGAGGTCAATCTAGCTCTTCTTGGACATCAACATCTTGGCACTGCCATATCCAAAGCTGGACGAGAAATGCAGGAGAAGCGACAGTCCAGAGAGCATGTGCTTAGTTCAGACTTTTAAATATATGTATTGTTTAGTTATCAGATTTTGTGATAGTTGTCAGTTTGTTAAAATACATTTTAATCATGTCTCATTCCTAATAACTTATCGTTGTAATTGATAAGTACCTAACTTATCATTGTAATTTTAAATTTATTTTTCCTTCAATAGGATCATCACAGATTGTAAAATCTATCCCTGCATGTGACAATGTAAACATTATAACCAAGGTATTGTAATATCTATAGTATGTGTGTGCTTTAGATGATAGCTAGTAATAAAGGATATTGTCATAATCTTATGCAATAATTACTATTCTTATGTTTATTTTACCTGATTTAAGGTTCGGTGAAGATCTTTGGGCCATAGTTCCCACAAACAGGAAATGAGCAAAGCCCAGCTTCAAACTCAGATTAAACTGAAAGTCTAAGCTCCTACAGCTATATCTTTATTAAAGGCCACCTTTGTGCTTTGGGAAGCTACAATGGTTTGAAATATATCCATAAATCTTTTCCTACTCTTTGCCCCCAAAAGGTAGAACCTAATTCCCTTCCCCCTGAGTATAGGGGAAGCAGTGACTTGACTAGACTAGGTAGAATAAAGCAGAAGGAACGGGCAGCACAAGGTCTTCAACAAACTGCTGTGAGGGAAGCTACCCCCATATTGTAAGGACTCTTGAGCAGTCCGAGGAAGAGGCCTCCCAACAATCGTGTGAGTGAGGCATCTGGAAAGGCCCCTTTCCGGTCCTGATGAAGTCTTCAGAGGACAGCGGTCCAGGCCATCTTCTTGACTTGACATCACCCTGCTGAGAGACCCCAGGCCCCAGTCACTCCGTGATCAGCTGCTCCCAGATTTCTATCCTTCAGAGGCAAGAGAAAACCCATGCTTGTTATTGGAAGCTGCTAAATTTTGAGTTCGTTTGTTATGCAGCAAGAAGTAACAACGACTAGGAAAACTCTTTTGTGGTGCTGTAATGTGGACGCTGGCCAGCTGTTTCTAAAATGTTTACAGAGAAGATTCTTGGGTGTGATTGGACCCCTTCAAAACCATCACCACTGGCAGCACGATTTCAAGTTGGTGAATCAACATCGTAGTCACACTGCTTTTCCGGGCATTCTCTGGTGGCCCGAAGCTGTGCTGGGGAGCTATTCCAACTGTGGCTCTCTGGTCACCTAAATGAGCTCTTTCAATGGAGAACTAAAGACAGGGGTTGATGGGGAGGAAACAGTTCCCTTTAAAATGTGTAACCTGACGCATTTTGCAAAGGATTTGAAGTGCATTTATCATGTTTATTCATGTGCATGAGTGCATATAGATAGGAAGATGGGAAACAAAAATGCAAACCAATGGGCTTTTGAAAGAGCTATCAAGATGAAAGGAAAGTAGGAAGTCATTATACAATCCCCAGGTCCTCCGTTGCTATTAAAGACAGCCATTGGGCTGAGCTCCGGTGGCGTCGTGGTTGTGCACAGGACTGCGGCCCACTGGGACAGAGGTTCAATTCCAGCAGTGGGGCTGGGCCTCCTACTCCCACCACCGGAGAGCAGTGATGCCCGCCCCCAAAAAAAGACAGCCATTCACTGTGACTCAGAGACACCCCCTCCTCTCATGGCTAAGGAGAACACGGAAGTGTGGTTAGTGGCAGATTTCCGTCACCAGGGCCAGCTTCATGCGCCTGCACCTCAAGCAGGCCCCATACTCAGATACGCCCCACATCTAAAGCTCTGAGGTTGCCATTTTGAAATGCTTAGTAACTTTCCCTTTGAAATTGTGCTTCGGAAGTGACATCTGATGGGCCAAGGGAGCCTGCCTTGAGAGTTGGCCATCTTGCCTCACAGCGTTACCCTGCCTTCAATTGCTCCTCCAACTCCCCAGCACAGGCTCTTGGCCCCCTGTTTGCCTGCTCCCCAGTATCCTGATGCCTGCCAGGCTCTCCATCTCCCCCTAAACCCTGTAACCAGTGCTGCCCTCTGCCCATGGCCATGACTAGTTCCATGGAGATAGGGAGGCCAGCACTCCACAGTTCTCTTCACTCCTCCCAGGGATCTGCGTTTGGGGTGAAGGCAAGATAGTAGCTGTCCCCATCCCTCTTTGGCAGTGTCAAGATGCCTTTGGCCGGTGACTTAGCAAAGTCTTGGCCCCACCCCGATCCAGGTACCAAGTTCACTGCCTGGCCCTCATGGTTTGGGACAGCAACATGTGGAAA
The DNA here is from genome assembly GCA_004026705.1 of Nesogale talazaci. Lineage (NCBI taxonomy): Eukaryota > Metazoa > Chordata > Mammalia > Afrosoricida > Tenrecidae > Nesogale > Nesogale talazaci. The sequence continues at coordinate 44,164 of PVJH01007780.1, forward strand.
GGCAAGATTGACTTCACCACCCTTGAAAAAGACTTGTGTTTTCTTTCTTTTTTTTGGTGGGGGGGGGAGGGCATCACTGCTCTCCGGCGGTGGGAGTAGGAGGCCCAGCCCCACTGCTGGAATTGAACCTCCGTCCCAGTGGGCCGCAGTCCCGCGCACAGCCACTATGCCACCGGGGCTCAGCCCAAGACTTGTGTTTTCATTGAATCCTGAGCTCCACAAATGACTTAGCCAACCCTGTTGCTAGTAGAGTCCTGGTGGCTTCGTGGCTGTGTTTGGGCTAGTAATCACAAGGTCAGCAGTTTGAAACCCCTATCCTGGAGGGAGAAAGAAGAGGCTTTCTACTCCCATGAAAAGTCACAGAAATTCACAGGGGCCAATTCTACTCTGTCCGACAGAGTCACTAAGAGTTAGCACTGACCCAGCGGCAGTGAGTTTTTAAAGTGCATCCATATTGTGTGCAGACAGGACAAATCAATCCATCCATTAAATTTCTTCTGAACCGTTTACCTTAAAGGAATCCCCCCTGAGGCTCTCAGGGAGGAGAAGCTGAGAATGTTCTTCCCTGTGTGGCCCAAAATGAGGGGACAGTAACAGAAGTGTGAAGACCTTGGCTGGAAAACTCACCCTTAGGCAGGCAGACAAGTCTGCAGCTCTTGGATGATCCTTTATGGGCTTTGCTCTACAGCCTCAGGAATCCAACCTTCATGGGTAGATGTCTACAAAAATACTGAGGGGGCCCTCGCATTTGTCCATGTGATGCAGAAACCTGCTCCACTGCGTCCTCTGTCAGCAGAAACTCATTCTACATGCAGCTCACCAACTCAGCGTGCACACCCAGGACATGACAGAAACAGCAAAGCTATGGATGGCTCAGCTGGCAACCAGAAATAGCAAAGGACTGGCAGCCACTCCAGGTGTCCGGAGAGAAACCCTATGCTGGTCCTGGGATTGCACATTCGCATGGGGATAAAACTGCAGGGTTCTACACAGAAGACTGACTAGACCATGACATGGGGGAACCGTTGACTTGGACATGCTGTGAGTGTCTAGAGTCTGAAACAGAGAAAAGGGATTACAAGCTTGTCCTGTGACCCTATCTCTTCCTCTTGCTCTTCCAAATAAGATGTTTCCCTTTGTGGGGTCTTCAGAGCCAAGAGTGAGGAGAGTGGAAAGTGGGCCAAGAAGCACCTAGTTTGCAGAAGGCTACAGATGACCCTGGAGGTCCAAAATCCGCTTGCAGAGTCCCCGCATAGATGAAGCCTACATTGAATCCTTTCTGATCATGGACCAGAGATGTGGCTAGTCTTGCTGTTAGAGAGTGTGCATTGCAAAATGAATTACCAGCTGAACCCTGGTGGTGTAGTGATTGCACGCAGGACTGCGGCCCTCTGGGTTGGAAGCTCAAATCCAGCAGCATGCTCCAGGAGCAAGACTGGGCCTCCTATTCCCACCACCAGGGGGCAGTGATGCCTCTCCCCCCCCCCCAACAAAAAAGGAAAATGGATTACCTCCTCCTCAGTGAACAGCCTAGAACAGGGCAATCTTACCTGAGTGTATCCTTGATGGAGAGCCCCATGGGTGGGTGTCACAGAGTCACAAGCCATCCTCTGACTGGCTCAGGAACATCCCTGGACCAATCGTGTAAGTTTCTCAGCACTTGTTCCAATCATGGCTTCCACACCACTCAACAAGTCCCAGCGGTAATCATGCTGTATCGTTCGGCCTCCCGCCAATCATATTTATGTGACGCTCTTCTTTGACCTACCGTGTCCTTTTTAAAGCTGTGTATCTCAGTAAGTCATGATTATGATGTCACACTAATAATAGTCTCCATCATCTGGATGATATGTCTCGTGGTGGTCCCATTTAAGACTTAATAAATACTCTACTTATTTTTAAAGGGGAATCTGTTTCATTATTCCTCCCCAGAAGGTGAACTCTGATTTCAAAACTTTTCCAAATACTTCCTTAGATTGACAAGTCTATTTGATTTGTCACTGATACCAAGCTGACTAATAGCGTTAGCAAGGACACAAAACCCCAGTGAGACAGCGCTTCACCTTCCCTGAGAGGGGGACAAGGAGAAAAACAGAAAGCAATCCACATTGACAACGAAATCCCCATCTGTTGCTGGTGGGATTGTAAAATGGTGCGTCTTCTGTGGAAAACAGTATGGCGGTTCCTCACAATGTTAAACATAAAACAACCATGTGACCCAGCAATTCCATTCCTAGGTTAATGCCCAGAGAAATTGAAAGCGGAATCTCAAATAGGCACTGATATGCCAATGATGCATGGTTTACAATAGCCAAGAAAGGGAAGAAATGGAAACAATTGACATCGAATGTGTCAATGCCCATTAACAGATAATGAATGGACAAAATGTGATATACATGTACTGTCAAGTATAGTTCAGCCAGAAAAAATTAAGTTCTGATACATGTTACAGGACAAACCCAGGACACACTGCTCCCATCACACCAGAGCCCAAAGAATAAACTCACCAGTGTCGCCTCTGGCACTTCTAACACACATACTCGCGCCAGGGCTGGTTCACAGTCCTGCCGGACACTTAGCTCAAGGGGGGGACAAGGCACGGTGCCCCTATTTCTCAGGGAAATTTACATATGCCTCTTTCCCCTCTGATTCCCCTCTTTCCTGAGGGCAGGAAAACTGGGTCAAACTCCGCCAGCATGTTCTATGTGTGTGCCCTGAGCTGCCTCATGGCCAAGGATTTGGGATTTCAAAACCTTTCCTATGTTCTCCACCAAAACTCCCTTCTCTCCAACCAAGCAGGAGGGACTGAGCCTCAGGGGCAAGAGTCCAGTTAGAGATCACAGGAAACATCCGGGCAAAGTAGCCCTCGGTCAGCACTGCCAAGTATCTCACTTCAAGCATCTGCCTGAGACGACGTCCACATTCCAGGCCCTGTGAAACAGGCACATTGTGTTCGTCTGTTTGTTTTCCCTGCTGTTAATGATCACATCCACTTTTGTGGTCGCTCACCTCTCTGGGTCTCAGGCTAATCCCTTCAAAAGTGCGGATGCTCAGAGCATCTCTGAGGATGGCTGGGAAGATTGAAATGAGCTAACGTTTCTACAAAGCTCAGGACGGTTTCTGAGAACCAAAGGGAAAAATAAGCAGTTGCTATGAACGGTGTAATAACACGTCCCATCTTCTCTTCCTTCCACATCTTGCAGGGCAAGGACAGTGTTTTCCGATTTTAACGCCCCTGTCCTCAGCATACACCTAGCCAAGCACAGAGTCGTTTTTGAGACTATGTTGAGCTTTGGCTGAATGAAGAAATTATTCTGTTTTGTTCTCTGGCTTTTCATAGCAATTCAGGATCGGAGCTTGTCTGTCAGGCAGTCACGAAACTCCCCCCTTAATTTTCCTCAGCGTGCAGGGCCTGAAGCGCCACTGGCACGGCAGGATTATGGGCCCCAGGAAGAGACAAGGAAGTACCTGTGGTCACCTAGAGAAAAGCCAAGGGTTTATGATCCCCAGTGGCCAAGGGAACTTCATCTCTTGCTTTTAAGGGCCCTGCTCTGAGACTGAGCTCCCCCCTTCCCAGGGCGCATTTCCCGGGGACAACACCTCTTGAACGCCCGCTTATGCTGTGTGCCAGAGAGGGAAAGCATACAGGCTCTCCTGCCAGTTTGTGACCAGATTTTAACATTGGTAAAGCAGGACACCATTGACCGTGGAGGGGTGGGGAGTGGGGGGTGGGGGCCCCCCCGCGGGGAGGCGAGGTTAGAGGGGGGCATATTTCCTTCCCGTTCTCCCTCCTTTCCCTAGCATGTCGTGCATTCTTTCCAAAAATCGAGACTTTTTTTTAAAAACGCCTTAAGACGCGGGAAAAATTTGTTTAAAACTGGGATTGTCCCGCCAAAAGCAGGATGTCTGGTAACTTTAAAGTCGATCAAAGTTAAATCCCGGTTCGGTCACTTGTGATTGGGTGATCTGGATGAATGGCTTTTCCTCACGGAGGTCTCCTCTCCTCGGTTGGAAAACGGGACAGTCCCACGGAGTCCGCCGGTGTTTCCGCTCTCGTACTAGAAGGCCTGGCTCCCGTCCTCGTGTAGATTATGATCAAAGATATCGTGTCTATGTTTTTTGTTTTTTTTTTGCAAGGCTGAAAAAACCGACACCTTTGTGGAAGAGATGAAATCCTTTGTAAAGGCGAGAAAACACAGACAGATGGCCAGAGCGGAGTGGACACGTGTCCAGAGAGGCCTCCCCGGCCACCGCCTCGGCGCTGCCCCTGCACCTGCCTCCCACCTGGCCCCCCTCCCCGGCTGTCTCCCTGGAGAACGTGCGCTCACTCCGCGAGAGCTGGGGCTTCCTTGGCCCTACGCTCAGCATCTGCCCCACCAGACTCCTTTTTAGCTGAGCTGTGCGCCCCCCGAGGCCCCTTACAAAGGTGGAAGCCGAGTTACCCCCGTGGAGAGAAGAAGCCGTCCAACTGAGAAGAGAGACGAGCCTTTGAATGTTGAGAAATACCCTGACCCGGTTAAGGGGTGGGAGTGGACCCTTCCCAAGAGCAGAATGAAGGCCGCTAGGGTGGCGCTGGGGCTGGGGGCCAGCTGTCTTCTCCAGAAGGGCCACATTCCTGACCTTTGGCCCACTGCTCTCTGGCTCATTCCAAGCAGCGAGCCTGGAGATCACCACCCACCTGTGCAAGCCTCCCCGACGGCTCTAGTAGAGACCTTTACCTAGACCGTCTCTAACCACAGCTCCTCTGGACGGCATCTGGCTCGGTGGCTTTGGTCCAGGGTCAGATACACGAGACACCCCAAGCCCATAAAGAGAATGGTTGACCCCACCCCCACCCCTGGCATCTTGCTTGTGTGGGAGACTGAGTCGAAGCAAGTTTCATCAAAAACTCCTCAGTGAGCAGGTAGGTATGCACCCCTTCTAGCACGGGACGTGGCTGAGCACCAGTTCCACAGGTGTACTGCAGGGGGCACTGTTGGTTACAAATTCTCTTGCTCAACCCTTGACTCCAATCCAGGCTCATCCTGTTGGCAGAGGGATGTGGACACTTGGGGACGCTGGGCCTTGGTTCTGAACACCCAATGGTTAGCAGGTATGCCAGGAGGAGGACGTGGCTCGCCCAGACAATTTGATGGAGCACGTTTCCTGGTTGGGGTCCTATTGGCTGTGACCAGTTCTCTTCCTACCAAAAGCTTGCGAGTCGGTTGAAGCTTCTCAATCTTCACCATGGACGAAGGCCAGCTTCACCCCACCCACCCTGGAAAGAGGTACGGTGCACCATTTAGCCCAAAGATAAGTGCCTTCTGTCTCCTCAAATCCCTACATTAGTGAACTGTCAGGTTGCCTGAAATGTATGATGGGAAATCCAAGCCACATCCTGGGTATAGCTCGGTCAAGCTGACTTCTCCCAAAGAGGTGAACTTGCTACCTACCTTTGGGAAGGCCGTTGTTTGGGAATCTTCTCTTGGGTGGCTCTAAAAGGGATACGCAGTCATTCGGGGGAAGAAAGCAGCCCCAGAAAGTCCCAAAGGAGGCAGAGGAGAGTTTATGAATGCCAGGTGTGGGGCTGCTGCCCTTCCGGGGGGACTGGGTGTTTTGTATTTTGTAAACTCTGAACTTGGGGAAGAAGGATGAGTACAGGGTCCCCTGACCCATGAATGAAGGACGGCTTCCTTTCCTCCAACCCTTCACCCTCTACTATGCAACGCGCCCCCCCCCCAAGTTGACTCAGATTCACCCCAGGTCCTGGGATGCTCAGGTCATCCCATGAGTCACCACACACAGGCCCTGTCATCTTTTCTGGAATTCCAGTGCCTTCCCTGTCCTCCAGAAGTACACTCCAACTTTCTTCTAGCAGAGGAAGGCCGTGAATGGCTCACGGTTGGAGCGCTTTGAGGCTGGGGAATCATAAAGTGACCAGACGTCCCGCTTTTGTTGGAACAGTCCCGATTTTTTAAACAATTCTTCCCGCGTCCCCCTGGTGTTTTTAAAAATTACCAATTTTTGGAAAGATTACTGGACAACTTAGGGAACGGAGGGAGGAAGGGAAAGGAATATACCCCTTTTTCCCCTCCCAGCCCCTCCCCCATCAATGGTATCCCGATTTACCAATGTTCAAATCTGGTCACTGTATGACATAGGACTAAGCCAGGGAGAAGGAGTCACAAAGTCCCTCCTAGACCTTCAGCTCCCTTGCCCTTGTGGAGACACTCCAGCGGACAGAGGCGCCAGAGAGAGGCTGCGAAACAAAGGTGGCTTTCACCCAGAGCCAGCTGAGAGGAGACGACAGTGGCCGGGTCTGCAGCCCTGCAGCAGAGCGTCCCGTCCTGTGACTCTGAGCTCAAAAATGTGTGAAATTTCTTTTTGCTGGGTATTCTACATCAAGCGGAACCTGTTCTCAGAGAAACATTCCATTTCACAGACCCTAATGGCTTTCCTCTGTGCCGATGCATTAATGAGGCCCCGGCTCATTCTAATCAGAAGGAAGCCATGCAGATAATTGCCTGAATTTTTAATTCAGGGTTATGATAGGGGAATCAAAGTCACACTGCACTTGCTGAGGCTGTGTCTAGTTCCAGGCCATTGACTTTTGCAATTTTCTTTGATTTCCCCTCCCCGCCTCTTTCTCCCCACCCCCACCTCTCTCACCAGGGCTTGGTAGAGACTGTCAGTTTCGGGTTGGGGAGGGACAGAGGGATAGGGGCAGTCCTTGGGGTCTCCTACACAGTCTTGCTTTCTTCCTCCTCCTCCTCCTCTTTTTCAGCTTCCCCTCCCCCGTGGAACCCTGGCTCCTGGCTGCACCTGTCACCTCGGGGCTGGTTCTGGGAGAGTGCCCCTGGAACCAGCCTCCCCACTCAGGGTCTCTGGGCCCGGCCAGCATAGACAGGAAATTTGCCCCTGGAGAAGAGCTCCCTTTGCAATTGACATGGCATTTCATCCCAGTTCTTTAGAACAGGGGAGAGAAGTGAAAGGGGTGCAGGGCGGTAAAGAGATCAGCAGTGACCAGAGCAGCCCAGATCTGTCCAATTCCCCGCAAAGGCCATGAGCGCCGGGCTGGGGCAGGGGCCCAGGGGAGGCGGGAAGCTGAGGAGCTGAAGGGCAGAGCCCTTCCTGAAGGAATCTGGCCTGGTCTCAACATCACCGGGGCAGGGCGAGAGTCTGAACGAACTCACAGACCTCAGAGAACCGAGTGGAAGCAGACACCTGCATTAGATGGCACCACCCAGCCAAGGGAGGCCCACCCATCGTTTCACCCACCGGAGACTCCCTGACGCTGGCCAATTTCCCACGTTTCCAGGGCCTTGGGGTGAACAGAATTTGCTAGGGCAAGAGGGTCAGTCTTTCTGGCTCAACTCCAACCAGGCGAGCTGGCTTTTCCAGGAAAGCGACTTTTCCTACTGGGGAACCTGCTTCTCCCAGCATCCTCAAGTGCAGGCTGTTACAACAGGCAAACGTTACTCAGCAGGGTGAACCTTCGGACATCTGTCACGTGGACTCTACCAACAGAGTTTATTTCCAAGTCTGGTTCTGTGTAGGTTCGAGATTCTTATGACAGAGAGAGAGAGAGAGAGAACATTGGCCCAGACTGTGCCCATCATTCCATTCAGTCCTCCCAAGTGCCCTGTGAAAGAAGAACTGGTTGTCTTTATTTGAGATTAGGAAACGCTGGGTCACTTGAAGCGCAGCTCCTGCTGCATGGGCACCTCCCCTTTCCATGGAAGTTCTCTCTTGTGGGATCCCAAAGTCCCTTGAAAGGTGCACTCCCAGTCATGACAATTCCAGTGCCATTACAGGCTCCCCACTGTACTCTTTAGCTTTCAGAAATTATAAGGAGCGGTTACCTTTATTATGCTAGTGGAATTTGCCCTGTGTGGGGCTTTTGCTTCCTCAATAAAATGCTGCCTCGTGCTTGAAGGCCCAAACAACCTGCGATCCAGTCTACAGTCACACAAAGGCTGAAGAATAAAGAGAGTAGACTCTTCCAGGACATTCGTGAATGTTCTCTGTTGGAGCAGTGGGACGAACTCGTTGTGAGGCTATGATAGTTGATCACACCACAGCGTCTTCAGAGATGCTCCCAAATTTCTGTTGAAGTTCCTGTGAAAAGTCGGTTTCCATCTCCTTGAGTCCAAAGAAAGGAAGCATACGTTTTGGAACAGCTTTAAGCAGAATTAAGATGTCACTCATTCAACCAACCAGCAAATGCTTAATGGGCACCTACTATGTGCTCCAGCACTGAGGAGGCTGGGATAAAAGGAGGTCGAAGTTTAGCAGGGTGGATAACAAACAAACAAAAAAATCGCTGTCCTCCCGTCAATTCTGACTCCTCGTGACCCTGTGGGACTGGGTAGAATGGTTCCTGTGAGTGTCCAAGACAAACTCTTCACAGGGGGAGAGAGCCTCATCTTTTCCCTCAGAGCTGGCTCGTGGGTTTAGCAACTCATGTACCATCAGGGCTCTTAGCAAGGAAGCTAGATGAATGCATAGAATATAGAGCAGTGGTCTGAGCCTTCCTAATGTGGTGACCCTTGAATACAGTTCCTCGTGTTGTGGTGACACCCTCCCTCCCCCCAGCCATAAAATTATTTTCGTTGCTACTTCATCGCTGTAATTCTGCTACTGTTATGAATTGCATGACCCCTTGTGAAAGGATCATTCAACCCCCAAGGGGGTCACGACCCACAGGTTGAGAACCACTGATGTATAGTAAGGGCTCTGCAGAGGGAAAGCACAGTGCCCCATGAACCCTAAAAAGCAACTCCTGAAATCAAGCTAGGAAGATGTCGTCTAAACCCGGACAAAATGGAGAAGCACTGGGAGATCATCGATTTCTGAGCTCAGGGTGTAGAGCTTTCCAGGAATTGAAGACCCCCGTGAAGCTGTGCTCCCTCCCCGCTTCAAGAACCATCTTTCCCTTAGCTGCCGAGAGCCCTAACCTGCTCCCCAGGCCCTGTGCATTCCAGCTCCAGCCCTATGAACTTGAAGTTAATGATTAAACTGGGCGACGGTGTCATAGCTGGAGGCCGAGGCTTCCTTGGGGTGAGCTGGGCGGCCCAGCCTTGGAAATTGCCAAGTTCCTGGCTTTGTTCCAGCCTGGGGCCAGCCAGAGACAGACCCTGCCCCCACACTCTCCGTGAAGCTCATGTTGGAAGTTGACTGGTGCCTCAACATTACTGGGTCTCCTACTAGGTGCATGAGCCACTGTGGACCAGTAGAAAGGGTGTAAGAGAAGGCAAGAGGTAGCCTGGGACTGGAACTAAAGTCCTACTCTGCCACTAATTCGTTGGGTGACCTTGGATAGTCTCCTTACCCTTCCTGAACTTCAGTTTCCTCATCTGTAACAAAAGAAGGTTGGGCCGTGTTCTTTCACGCTTCTGTGCGTGCGTTTGCACATGCTGCTACTTCTGCCTGGTGCCCCTTTGTCTTGTCCTCCTTAACCTCCGAGGTGCACCTGAGGTGTCCCCGTCTTCAGGAAGTCTTTCCTGATGCTCTCCTGGAAGGTTGAGCTAAATATCCCTCCTTTTAGCTGTATTACACTCTGTTTCTTTGTATCAAACGCAGCCCATTGTCACTGGAGACTGTGGTGGTCCCCTCCTCCCCTCCATCCCTCCAACCTTGACTAGACCCTGAGCTTCTGGAAGGCAGACGCTGCAGTCATTTATTTATTTATCATTTTTAGATCCCCAGACAATGCCTGTTATCAAACATGGGCACTGAAATTTTGTGTCTCAAGCACATAGAGTTCTTTTGATTACTGGTTATTTTTTAGACATAGTCCTACCATCCTCCTCTATATTTTCTTATTTTCCTCTCTCTCTTTTTTCACTTTACCAAGTGGATCATGCTTTCTTTCTTTCTTTTTTAAATATGTACCTGCATTCTCTATTTCTATTCTTTTTTAATAATATTTTATTGAGGGCTCTTAACAGCTCTTGTAACATCCATCCATCAATTGTATCCAGCACATGTGTACAGAAGTTGCCATCATTCCTGTCAGGCATTTAGTTTCTATTGAGCCCTCCCTTTCAGCTCCTCTCCCCTCTCCCCCTCCGTTTTTATTCTTTTAGTGAAAATCCTTAAGTGTTTAACATATTTGTCTTACTAACTCTCTAGTTAACTAATACATCTAATCTCTTCCTGCAAGATATAAAAGTCTTACAGCACCTTTATTTGTCTTTCCCAATTTCTTGGTTATTCCTCTCCTACTTTAGTTCCATCTTTTTTGTTATCACACGGACACGACTCTTTACAAACACCCGATGGCACCAGAGGACCCGAGGGTGTGCAGCCACCATGGCTGAACATTTTGATGAAAGATTCCATGGACGAACCCAAGTCAAAATGGGATAAGTGGGTTGAGCCCTGGTGGCGTAGTAGTTGTGCGTGGGACTGTGGCCCACTGGGATGGAGGTTCAATTCCAGCTCCACAGGAGCAAAGACTGGGCCTCCTACTCCCACCACCAGGGCAGTGATGCCTAAAAAAAAAAAAAAAAAAAGGACAAGTGCAGAGCAAAATGTAATAATCTCATCGGCTCCAGACTTTCCAGACCTGTGGAGAGAGGATGAAACCCAACTCTGGTCCTGGGTCATCTTCAGACCTAACTGAAAATATCTATCCCCCTGTGCCTGCCCCAGACCACAGCATTCCCAATCACCTCATATCCACTGGGAAGACAGAATAAGAATGGCCCAAGAAGAATGGATGCCTTTTGAATAATGGGGTGGGCAAAGAATACCGAAAGTGCCATGTACTGCAGAACCAACCAGTCTGTCTTGAAAGAAGTCCAGCCAGAATGCTCCTGAACTTGGAAATGTTGATGGCATCATCTACACAAGTGTGCTCAATACAATTGAATGATGGGTTGTTTTAAGATTTGGAAGAGTCCCCCAATAAGATGATTTTTTTAAATGTCCCCCAAAGTCATCTTAAAACAGAACAATTTAATTAGCAAAAAAAAAAAAAAAAAAAAAGGTGGGGGGGTCCTGCCTTCAGCACAGTTCTGTTTTAAAAACTATTTCTATGGCATGAAGAGTTCTAGTGGCGTAGTGGCTGTGTGTTGGGCTGCAAACCACCCTGTCAGCGGTTTGGAACCGCCCGACTCTCTGAGGGAGAAAAGGTGAGGCCTGCTACCACCCTGAGCCGTGAGCCTTAAAACTCACCGGGGCAGTTCTATCCTCTCCTAGAGGGGCGCTGTGAGTCAGCAGCGATTGGAGGCAGTGAGTGTGGCTTTTGAGGTTTATATTTTTATATGTATGAGCTTGACAACAACAGCTCAAATGATTAAAGATGACCCTTAGGAGGCAGTGAGTTTATGTCATTGAGGGAGGAATAACTCAGAAAGAGAGGGTGAGAATGGTTGAATAACTTGAAGACTATAACCCAGTGGTCCTCAACCTGGGGGTCGAGTGGCCCTTTCACAGGGGTACCCAGTTCATAATGGTAGCAAAACGACAGTGATGAAGGAGCAACGAAAATAATTTTATGGTTGGGAGTCAGCACCTTGAGGAACTGTATGAAAAGGTTCCAGCATGTCGAAGGTTGAGAATCACTGCTATTCCTTTAGTCGTACGTGGAAAAACTGCTGACTTGGTATCTGCTTTTCTGTGTATATTCTCAACAACAGAATAAATAAAATTTTAAAGAAAAGTTGTTATATTCAATGATTATTGACAATAGTTTTACCCAAACAATCTATACATGACGCATTTTTGCATACCATACAACCTGTCAGCCCTTATTTCCCTAAGAGTTCTATGACCTTGAATCAACTTTCAGGTCCAATTTTCATTCAAACAATAAACAGGCCTATTAGGAGAATAATAACACTCCAACTGTACACACACCTTAGAATAATCATCCATTTGAAATCAAAAGGGTAGCATTGACTCAAGACCAAGTTCAAAGGGTTGGAAAGGAGAAAGAAGGAAATAAAGCCCAGGAAGAAGTGGGAGACAGACGTGACGTGACTGTGTGAGAACTACGACTGATGGCGGGAAATAATGTCCGTGCAAATTGCTTAGTGAAAAATGAATCGGCTCTGAAAACCTTCATCCAATTCACAATAAACAAGTTTTTAAAAAAACATTTTATGGTGTGGTCTTTAGACACATAGAAGATAGACTAAAAAAGAATTATTCAGGCCCCCCCCAAAAAAAAGAATTATTCAGATGAAAGATAAAATATTTTACCCAAATAATGTGCAAGTTAAATGCCTTTTGCCTACCTCACAACCCCCCCAAAAGTTATTTTCATAAGTATGCTACTTCTTTAAAAAACAAACAAACAGCCCATTCATGGCTTCTATTTAGTTCCCCCTGTCCAAAGGGTTTAATATTAGGTCTTTACCTTGGTTCCTGTTGAAGTTTGAGTCCCAACCGCAGTACACTACCAGTCTACCCTGGACTGTCTCCCTGCAGTCTCCCTCCCTGCTCTGTAAGCTGCCTTCTCCAGCACAGGGAGACGTTGCTTTTGGTCCAGAAACAGCCCTCGGCAGGACAGCTTGCTCCAAGCCAGGAAGTAGGCAGTTCAGGACACCTCGACTCCCAGGGGACCACCATATCAGGGTCTTGTGAATTCCACCATCCACCCCCTCTCCCACTCCATGCAGGTGCCACAGGGCAGGCACAACATTTGTGGACGCAGAGTGGTTATGTAATCCCCTGCTTGGGCAAAACCAATCTGACTCATCCCCACTAGGCCAGGGAGTGCATGTCCAAACCCACAATGCCCTACCACATGTCTTAACAAGGGACTGGTACCACAGAACCCAGATGCACAAAGTCAAATGCCCCTTCACCCCCTGCCCACCGTGAGAACAGCCCCCGCTCACGTCACGTCAGCCCCGCATGCCGCTTCCTTCCCACTCCATCACTCTCAGGCTCCCCCACGAACTGCCCCATGCCTTTATTTTCTGATTATTAGGGCCCTACCAAACTCAGTCCATGACCTTTTGACCTGGTTCATGCATTGATTCTATATTGATTCTATGATCCAAAGTGACATTCCCAGATGAATGAGGCCCAAACTCACGTGTGAAAAATACCACCTAGGGCTGAGCCCCGGTGGCATAGTGGTTGTGTGCAGGACTGCAGCCCACTGGGTTAGCAGTTCAAATCCAGCAGCAGCTCTCCAGGAGCAAGGCTGGGCCTCCCACTCCCACCAGAGGGCAGTGATGCACCCCCCCCCCAAAAAAAAGATCCCAAGAAAATACCACCTATGTGCCTTAGTGACGATGCCGGAATATTTTTAAACATCGTTTCTGCCCATTATAGGGATGTGTGTCTTAGTTAGGTGGTTACACTACTTGTGAAAATACAGTCCATATCTGGTTGTCATGTGCCAACAGAGTGGCCCTGGAGGTCAGACCAGAGCCAACTGCCCCACAGGGTTTTATATGCAGATTGCCAGGTGCTTTCTCCTATAGACCTGCTGGTGGGTTTGAACCACAGACCCTTCAGTTGGTACTTGATCACTTAACCATCACACCCCCCCAGGGCCCCTTTATTTTAAAATAGCAAAGTATTTACATATGCACCTCTGTTCTGTTTAGCTTTACTTGTTCTCCTTGGAATACCACTTCCATCTAAATGAATTCCCTTCTTGTTGGAATAGACCCTTTAGTAGTTCTTTCGGTGAAGGTTCGTGAGAAATGATCTGTCTTTGTACGAATGCCATCACTCTGAGTCACATCACACTGAATAAGATTTCTACTGGGAGACGTTTTTCCTTTGCATGAAGCTTGTTTCCAATGTATTCTGGAACCTTTGATTGATAATGAGAGTGCATTTGTCAGTATGCCATTCCTTTTTAGAAAGCTATCTTGATATATGAGTTGGAATTCATTTGATGGCGGTGAGATTTATCTTTGGTAAGTTTAATATTTTGTCTCTATTGTTTATGCAGCATTATTAATGTATCGGTGTATTCATATTTTTTCCCATCTTGGAATCCATGCTCTTTAAATATTACCATTTTTACAGTCTCCAGATTCTCTTTTAGAATTTCTATTCACATTATCTAGGACCTGGTGAGTCTGTCCTCCAGCTCATCTCGCCTTTCTTTTCCGATGCTTTTCTCTTTACTTGTGCTTCACTCTTAATGACTCATTTGGGTGACCTTAGATCCGCATTCCATCTCATTCATTCTCTCTTCACTAGTATCTAGTCTATTATCTAATTTGTATGTGAAGTCTTAGGTGTCCAAGGCTATATTTTCTCAGGTTTTCCTATCTTTCTTCAGACTACACCATTCTTTATCTCTTTTCACTTCTCGAAGTGTTTAAAAATAAGTATATATATACATTTTTTTCCCTCAGAATACTTTATTATCGCTAGTTTGGGGAGCCTAGAACGCCTGATCATCTCTGTTAACTTCTTCTCTTGGTGCTTTATGTCTTAGTTTAGTTTTAAACTTTCCACTGTAGGCTCATCTTCAGCAGGGATGACCTTTTGTGCAATTTCACATATGTCTCCAATTGTATTTGTTCAAACTAATTCTTACACTGCCTTGTCAGAGTAGTATACACTCAAACTCCACACATAGACACAGCATAGACTTGTGTTTACAATTTCTCAGGGATATCTGCATTTCTGCCCAGAGGGCCCGGGGTCTAACAAGGCTCTTTGTAAATCTTCCGGACTGGTGAAATTTTCCAATTCCTATTCACGGGCAGGGTCACCTTCAGACTCATTCCTTATCACCATCTTCTCCTGTTCCCAGAGTTGCTCTTCTGTCTTCCCTGGGTGTTGAAAAATCTCAGCCCAAGACCCCAATCAACCACACTGGTCTTACCACCTGCTTACTCCTTGCCTCATTTCCGAGAGCTGTTGTAGCTCACAGGTGGGTAGCTTTCCAAGTCAGAGATGCATTTTCTGACCCCTCTCCAATTTGGAACGCAAATTGGGTCTATTTCCAACTTACAGTGGCACGACAGGACAGGGTTGAACTCCCCGTGTGGTTTCTGAGACTGTAACACTCAGAAAAATGAAGCAGAACGCTTCATTTTTCTTCCCTGGAGTGTCTGGGGGATCCAAACTGCTGAGCACAAAGTCGCCACCATCCCACCAGTGCGACTCGAACACTCGAAGCCAAAGCCTTCACTCCTTCTTTGTCAGTAGACCAGGAGATCCTGGGTTTAGAAACCACCTTCCTAGGGCATTTACATATATCTACCCCTGTGTATATCTTTGTGTATAATTGGCCCTTGATAATTCAGAAGTCGTTGGGTTTAAAGTAGCAGAGATCATCTTATGTTCAGACACATCGTATCCACAGATGTGTTGCTGTAGTTGTTGTTAGAGGTCGTGAAGTCAGTTCCGACTCATAGAACTCCGATGTCAAACTTTTCACACCATCCGGTCGTGACTTGCACAAGGATCTTAGCACCATCACTAGACTCTAAGCTCCCGGCAGGCAAGTCTCATGTCTCATCCATCTTTCAGACTCCCTGTAAAACTTTAAAGGAATACCAGTAGTGTGGTGGCCATGTGCTGGACGGAGAGGGCAGCAGTTTGTACCAACCAGCCCCTCTGCAGGAGAAAGAAGGCCCTTGCTGCTGTGGCGCAGCGTTACCGTCTCAGAAATTGACAGGGACGGTTCTGCATGTCCTATGGGGTCCCTGTATGTCAGCATCAACTCAATGGCAGTGGGTTGGGTTTGGGGAGGGGGGATATAAAAGTAATGGCGTGTGATTGGATCTCATCCAAAGTCTTTATTTTATAGCTAACAACCCGAGGCCCAAAGATGTGCCATGTCTCACTACATGTCACCAGCACACAGAGAGCGAAATTAGTGACAGCGTGTGTCCCTTGAGGCTCCTGTCATGATAGAGTCAGCCACCTTCTCGCTTCAAACCCAAGGTTTCTCAGGCTTCCGCGTGCACCCAAAATCGCCCGGAGGAACCTTTATGCAGATCCTGAGTCCATAGATCTGGGAAGTCCTAGGTTCTGATTGTCGAGCAAGCTGTATTTTCAAGGGCCACAATTTGACGAAGAGTCTGAAAACACAAGCCAGATGCCATACTTCATTTGCAGGCGGTGGCAATTTGAAAAATAACAACAAAGTTCAGGAAAGAGAGCAAGACTCAGCTCCTCAGAGCTCAGAAGTTACAGGAAAAGAGAGACGGGAAGCCCTGGCCTCCTTCAGGGTGGTTACTGCCGCTGAGGGCTGCTGTCTGCACACTCACAGCTCCCGGAGCATGGAAAAGGAAGACTTTATGAGTTCCCTGAGGGACCATGGAGAATAAGCAGGGCAGTCTGGGGATGGATTCCACTCTCTAGTGACTAATGCCAATGTCCCCACTCCACCCCACTTCACCTCACCCCTGCTCTGAGCTTCAAGTAGAACTTCAAGCAGCAGTCATACCTACCCATGGACCCCATGCGTTCACAAACCCAGAAACATACCAAACAGTGTTCGGTACCATAAGCAGACCAGGTCACTAACTCAGCTTACAGATCCATCTTCTCCAAGACAACCTGCATTGAGAACCCTGGTAACCAAACTGTGAATCCCTGAACTCTGAGAATGGTGTCAAAAAGAGAGAGAGAATGCATGACCAGGGCCGGTCATTGGCCTATTAATTTTTATACTTATAGCTGGTGCTGTTCATGAATGAGAGTCCCTTTACTATGCTAGGAACCTGTTGTTGTGATTGTTCGAAAAGAGTGGGGAGGGGGACTTTGTTCCACTAATAATTCCATCTGCATTTAATTGCATCGCCTGGGGCATTTTTCTTTTACTGGCAGTGAACATGGCCTATAAACAGTGTCTAGGGCCCTCGGGCCACAGTCACTTCCTGGAAGAGAACGTGCAGTGGGGTCCTCTGAGCCAGCCCAGAGCTGTTAGGGTACCGCAGGCCTCGCTGTTCACCCTAGGGGGAGGGGGAGGGAACGTGATGGCCAAATGTGCGCTCCCCAAAGGATTCCTTAGAGGAGGTTGGTTTGAAGGAGGTCACTCAACTCTTGTTGCCGTGACAAGAAGCGAAGGACAATAGTGCTCCAGTCTGTGTATTGAACCCTTACTGTCTTAAAGATTAACAGGGAGAAGAAAACCCTGCTGAGCAGGTTGCCACAAAGCTCACAGTCCCCAACAGTCAGGTTCTGGCAGAGGGGCAGCAAGCAGAGTTGCTATAGCAACCTCAATAGTACCATCAGCCCAAAAGGTGAGATTTCAGAGAGAGGGGAGCCGAGGAGTTGCTGAAATGAACTCTCTCTTGACTGATGGGGAAACTGAGGCCTGCTGAGGGGCAGGGACTGCTTTACGAAAGCGTAAGAGCCATGAAACAAACCCAGCCTCCACTTAACATCTTCTTCCCCATGATCACAATTTCCCAGACTGACTGCAATGAAGCACCTCCTGTGTGCGTAATGTATGTGACCATGTAGATCAGGGGTCAGCTGATTGTGGCCCGTCCACTGTTTTTCTACATCCAAAGCTAAGAATGTAAGTGGGTGGGGAAAGAAAATCAAAAGTAAAATAGTATCTCAAGGCTTATGAAAATGACGTGATCGGCAAAGTGTCTATACATAAAGTTTTATTGGAATTCATCATGGTGTTAGGTCGGTAGACTAGAGAAATAAATTCAGAGATACTCATATGTGTATCAGAAAGATCTTTATATACAAAAGCAATTGAATATCAAGAAAACATCCCAGCCCGGTTCAGATCAAGTCCATAAGTCCAATATTACCCCATATGCCTGATACCAATCTATAAAGTCCTCTTCAGGTTCACGAAACACATGCAATGGTGCTGAATGTAGGAAGATCACAGGCAGTGGGTGGGAAATCTTGTGAATCCACTGACATTGTAAGCATGGCAGGGCACTCCATGTGGCTTCTCCAACTCAGGGCACTAGTGTCTTGTCAGCTGCAATGTCTCCCAGGGAGTGAGTGAGGAAAGAGAGAGAGAGAGAGAGAGAGAGAGAGAGAGTTTCCCACCTCCAACGAAGAAGACAGGAGTTCCCAGAATCCTCAGGAGAAGGCCATGCCCACACAGAGGCCTCATTGGCTCTGACCTGATTGACAGGCTAGAACCCACCCCTTCACACTTAATCCTCTCAAATTGACACATGATTATATAACTAGCAGGACCACACTCACTGTTCCCATACTAACTGGCTACTTTTACACTACAAGAGCAGAGTCAGGTCATTGCAACAGAGACCCTATGGCCCACAAAGTCAAAACACTTCCTATCTGCTCTTTACAGGAAAAGTCTGTGGACCCCTGACATAGAAAATAAAGATGTGGAGGAGGATTTTGAAAGTATTTCCTTTGCATGGCCATTGAATACCATCACCTTCCAAGTGGGTTCCATGCCCCAGAGGGGAAACGGGCAGGAATGCTCTGTGTGAGAGTCGGAGCCAGGCCCCATGCCTCCCACATCCATGTCTTCTACAAAATGAGTCACCCCTGAACAGCATCCACAGAGCTTCTTGGTGGTTCCCTCTTTCTTGAAGGCCCTCACAGTCCCTGTATAGGTCTCGCAGCTACACCTATAAGCTGGAGACCCTTTTTTTTTTTAATGTGGTTGTGGTCAGGCACCATCAAGTTGACTCAAATGCAGTGACCCTGAGTACATCCAAGTCACTGAGTCCTTTTAGTAAAAACAAAACAAAAAGCCAAAGAAAAAAAAAAACCCAACTACCATCGAGTTGATTCTCATTGTCTACAGGATTTCTGTGGCTGTAAATCTTTATGGGAGCAGAAGTTCTCCTCTTTCGGCAGAGCAGCTGGTGGTTTTGAACCACCCACCTTCCAGTTAGCAGTCCAGCACTTAGCATATGGTCTCGTACACATGTGAAATTTGGACATTGAATTAGGAAACTCGGCCCCCCCCCCCATGTTTTTTGGCGAAGGATACTAAAAGCACCCTCCACTGCCGAAAGAACAAACAGATCAGTCTTGGAAGGACTGTCAGAATGTTCCTTAGAAGCAAAGAGACACATCTCCATCTCTTGTACCTGGGATATATCATCAGGTGAGACCAGTCTCTGAAAGAGGGCATCCTGCGTGGTAAAGTGGGGAGGCAGCAGAGAAGAGGAAGACCCTGGGTGAAGGGCCGTGGCACAGGGCTCCCCCACAGTGGTGAGGAAGGTGCAAAGGGGCTGAATAGCAACAAACAACGGTTTCTAGTCTATTGCCTCGGTCTGCCCTTGCAAATCTGTTTTCAGCATTCAATCCCACCAACGGCTGCATGCTGGTTTCTAACTCAAATTCAAACCAAACGCACTGCCATCTAGTTGATTGAGGCTCACGGTGACCCTCTAGGATAGGACAGAACTGTCCTCATGGGTTTCTGAGACCGTCACTCTTTACAGAATTAGAAAGCCTCCTCTTTAGCCCTCAGAGAAGGCTGGTGGCTTCAAACTGCTGACCTTGTGATTAGCAGCCCAATGCTAATCCACTGAACTACCAGAGGCCGGCGGAACTGCTTTACCAGGCCTCCGGGCCCCACACTTTCTTTTACTGCCAGGTCTGAAGCACAGAGACAGGTGAGATAAGATCCCATTTTGCATCTAGCAAATTAGAAATCAGATTGTTTACGGTGTAAGACTCTAGTGCCGAGTGACAAAGCTGGTGATACGCAACCCAGCCTCAGCTTCCTAGAAGGCAACTTGGCAATGCAGATCAAAGACCCCCAGAAATGTCTGTCCCTGGGGGTTTTCCCCCAAAAGAGAAGTCGAAAGAGGGAAAGCTGCGGAGGATGTCCATAGGGTGTTACCTAAAACGGCCCAGCAAAACTGCAGATAGTCAGCACCCCTCTAAGGGCGTCACTGCTACGGAAGTTCTCCAGCATGTCTTTACAGGTCTTACTTCTAACTGTCCCAGCAGGTGTGTCATGTCTGCAATGTTCTCGCTTCACCGTCACGGACCAACATCACACTGCTACTAAACAGCAGAATCAAAGCTTGAACCCAGCGACAAGGTCTCTGTTCCACTCACCCCTAGGATGGCTGGGGACTAGGATAGAGGAGCAATAGAAGCCTCCTCGATGGGTCCTGATGTGACTGTGTCCTTGGCAAACAGGAAAAGGCACCGCAGTCCCAACAAAGCACTTCTGAGATGACATCAATGGGAAAGAGAAGTCCACCCCCCCTCCCCACGTTAGACCCATGGTGTAATCAAGATTTTAATAAAAATCTATCATAGAGCAAAGCAGTTGGATTGATTTTTGGGTGGAGGAACGAACAGGTTGGGTGTTTTACTCTAATTATATTTTCTTGGCTGTTGTTATATTTGTGTGTATCTTTTTGTTTTCTCATGTTTTAGTGACTGTACACAGGATCGTATTAACTGGATAACATTTTTGTTCAGGTCTCAAGAGAACAGTGATTGTTTAATATTGTAAAACATTCATCTGGGCTGAGCCCCGGTGGTGTAAGTGGTTGAGTGCGGCACTGTGGCCCCTGGGTTGGCTGTTCAAATCCAGCGGCGGCTCTCAGGAGCAGCGCTGGGTAGCTCCCATGACCACCAGAGGGCAGTGATGTCCCCTTAAAAATAAAACATTCATCTAGAGTCTACCAACATTAAATTAGTACTGCTGAAGCAATACCCATAATAGATACAGTAACATCTGGAGCCCCCTTCTAATGTACATAGAAATAGAACCATGGGGGCTTTTAATATTACCTAACCTTTTTATTAGTCATTTTACTGGGGGGAGGGGGCTCTTCCAAATCTTATAACAATCCATCATTTAACTGTATTCAGCACACTTGCACTTATATCACCATCAACATTTATAAAACATTTTTTTTGTACTTGAGCCCTTGGTATCAGCTCCTCTTCCCACCCCACTCTCCCCCCCCCTCGTGAACCCTTGATCAATTACCCATTGTTGCTGTTATTTCGTGTCCTACACTGTCCCTTGTCTCCCTTCTGTTATTCATTCCCCCTGGGGGGGCGCTATATCTCCAACCTTGTGATGGGGCCCCCCTTCTTCCCCCTCCCCCACCTTCTGTCCCCCTACCCTCATGCTATGGCTGCTCCCACTGCTGTTCCTGTGGGGTTTTATCTGTGCTGAATTCCGTGGGTCGAACGCTCTTTATCTGTACCAGTGTGTGTACTCCAGCATTTATGTTTTAACAAGTCTTGAAAAGAAAAGACCCACTTAACCACTGGCTTGAGCTTAGTAAGTGGACGTGGGTGTTTCTCTCTCTTTCCTATCTTTGAGTAACTTCTCCACCCACCAGGTCTCTCTGTTTCATGATGCCCAGGCCTGGCTGAAACCACAATGCCCCCCATGGGGCTTGCAGAGCGGTGCAGAGGAATCGCCGTTAGGCTTTTTCTCAGTGGAGGTAAAAAGACAGGGAAATATGACATCATTATTCAAATGGTGCCCAGGAGGGGGAGAGCACCAAACTCCCAAGACCAGGAGAAAACACCAGTGGGCTGTTATGACTGTTTATGGGAAGTGTGTCACCCGCTGAAAGGTCAGGAGCTGACGTGTCTGATGGCACTGGAGCGTTACATAAAACTTCAAAAATAGAACCTTATAAAAATTCATAAGCTCATGAAACAGCCCACTGGATAGTATAGGTCAGGGATGTGATAGCTAGGATTTTGCCCAACTCTTAGAAAAGGAAGCACAATAACCACATTGCTAGCACCTAGACCGTGTGCTCAACACTGTCTCGGGCTCTTTTCACAGTCAAAGAAAGTGAATAACTAACAAGCATTAGGTGGGTGTCCTGTACCCACACTGCTCTGTGCTCCTCCTGCAATGACTGGTTGTATTCTCCTGCACAGCCCCAGGGCCAGCACCGCTGGCTGCTCACTTTTCTTACAGGTTCAAGGCTAAAGGGGGCGGGGTTTAAAAAATTGTCCAGCTACTGGAGTGGGAAACATGGGTAATTTAGGATAGATGATTCCTCAGGACTAGTGGGGGGAGTGGTGAGACTGGGAGGGTGGAGGGATGGTGGAGTAGAAAGGGGGACCCAATTTCAGGGATCTACATATAACCTCCTCTCTGGGGTACAGACAACAGGGAAGTGAGTGAAGGGACACATTGGACAGTGTATGATATGAAAAAGCAATAATAATTTGTAAATAATTAAGGGTTCATGGGGGAAGGAGGGGGGAAGGGGAAATATATAAAAAAGAAATAAATAAAAAAAGAAAGGAAATTCTTCACATTTGTAATGCTTTTTTATGAACCTATATAAAACAGTAATGGCATATGCCATTTTATTATTTGTGTAAATATGTTTCCTTAATAGTGTACAATTAACTGAAAGTAGAGATCATGTCCCAGTAGTTTTACTGAGTTAAAAACATCAATAGGCATATACTACATTAAATGAAATATTAAATGTGTAAAAATTATTTATTTAAAAAAGAGTTGTATAAACCCTCAATAAAATGATCTAAAAAAGAAAAGAATGATTGAAACATACATACAAATATGCTTGACAGAATTGATGGATGAATTGTTTTGCTTTTGTTTGTTTATTTGTTTGTTTGGGGGGGCATCACTGTCCTCTGGTGGTAGGAGTAGGAGACCCAGCCTTTGCTCCTGTGGAGCCGCTGCTGAAATTGAACCTCCATCCCAGTGGGCCGCAGTCCCACGCACAACCACTTCGCCACCGGGGCTCAGTCCTGGATGAATTGTTGTAAGAGCTGTAAGAGCCCCCAATAAAATGATCTTTTCATTTCTAAAAAAAAAAAAAAATGTCCAGCTAGGATTCCAGCCTGGATCAATCTGACCCCAACCACCCTATCGGCCAGTCAGCCTCTCAATCGCCCGCATTACCCAAATGCTGTTTGATCTGCGTCTGTGCGCGCAGCACTGCCTTCTTTATGACGACCCTGCTGCTGCCCTAGCTCAGGGTCAATGCTGTCCTGAAGCCCCTCCTTCGGGCGATCGGACCTGAGTGGACGTCGCCTAGGTTTTCAGGAGAAGAAAGAGGCAGCGTGCCTGGGGAAGTAGGAGAGCCAAGTTTGCATCCGGACTCCCACCTGCCGAGACTTGAGTAAGTCACCGAATATCTCCGAGGCTGGAATTCTCCTCTGGGAAGCAGAGGCCATACTTGTAGGACCGTGCGGATTGGAATGCAGTGCAGTGCCTGATGGATAGTGGTGATACACTTGCTGAGTAATGAATGCTGTCCCATGCTGGTTCTGCAGGAACTGCTAATGTCCAGCTTCCCCCTCTTTTTTAAAAAAAATGTCTCAATTGTTATTGTAAGCAGCTGAAAGAGTATGCCAAAGTTCTATTTTAAAATAAAGCAGCATTTTTATATATAGGTCCCTCTTGACTAAAGTTTGGAGAGAAGAGTGATGGAGGGATGAGCCCGTGATAAGTTACTGAGGACCTAGGAGGCATCTCCAGGCCACACATTGGGTCATTTCCCTCTGCGTTGCACTGATGCCGGAGAGCGCTGCCTTCTCTGTCCACCAGTGGGTTTCTCTCCTTGGGGGAGTGTTCTCCGCCTTTCGCCTTGCCATTCCCGGTGTCTTCAATCTTCTTCATTTTCGCCGTGCATCTTCACCAACGCCCTGGGTTAACCTGCCCTTCCAGGCTCACCCAATCCCACATGCCCTCCATGTTCCATACCACGCCTGGCCTGGCCTTCAGCCTTCCTCCAGGGAATTCCCTGGGGCCTGCTTCACAGCCTCTGGGCAGGCTTACATCCCGACACAGAGGAAACACAAATCCTTCTGACGGAATCAATACACAGCATCACGAGAAACAGAAAGCATCACAGTTGTCAGGGATTCTGTTTAGCTTGTCGCCCCCATTAATGCTCACAGAAGCATCAGTCAAGAAGTCAAACGATGTCTGGCAGTGGGCACACCTGCTGCACAAATCTTCTTGAAAGTGTTCAAAAGCAAAGAAGTCACTTTGAGGGCCAAGGTGAAAAGGGACCCGTGTCATGGTATGTTCAATCACCTGTAAGGTCTGAATGGAGCGGGAATCAGTCCACAAACTTTTGCAGAGGAAGTGTTCATTGTTGGCAGTGAGGAGAGAGCCCCGAGACAGTTGACTGCCATCACCTCCTTCAACCCTCCTGCTGAAGGCAGACGACAAAGAAGTCCTGCCGATGTATGTTCAAAATAAACCAAAGAAAAGTATAGAGATTCCAAATTTAAACATTGAAGGACAAGTACCACAGAACCAAGCATGGATTCTTTAGAGACAGGCAAATTCATTTCGAACCAAAAAAAAAGTGCATGGGTCAAAATGACCTGATCCATAGCTATTCTGATGGGGTGGCACTGAACCAGCTAGTGTTTCCTTCAGTTGGGTTGAGTGTAGATGCGGTGGCCGCTAGCAACAAAAATGTAATCTTCAAAAGAAATCTATGCATGAGAAAAAAGAGAACGGCATCTCTACATGGAGCTGGAAACCCCCTTTCACAGATAAAACCAACTTGCTTCCTGACCCAATGAGATGGGGATGCTAGGCAGGCCTGGTGGCGCGGGCCTGTGGTCCCAGCTACTCGCGGGGCGGAGGCTGGAGGATCGCTTGCATCCAGGAGTTCTGGGCTGTAGTGCGCTCTGCCGATCGGGTGTCTGCACTACGTCCGGCATCAATAGGGTGACCTCCCAGGAGAGGGGGTTCTAATCCAGGTCTCTGACACCAGGGCCAGCGCTATTTCAGCATGCTGGAAGACTGTTGGATGTAGCGGTGTGAGATTATGCATAGTGCTCTGACAGTATCTGTATTCCAAGCCAGACTCCCCTCTCCCTAGCTATGGGAACTTTGACAACTCAGCTCTCTGAGGCTCCCTCCTTCAAAAGTTGTTGCGAGAATCAAATGTGATAATGCAATCAAAACACCATAAGCCAGGCACATAGTCAGCCTTCGGCAACAGCCTGGGCGTGGGACACAGAGCAGCAGTGACAGCAAGGCTGATAGGAGTGATCGTCGTCGTCATTGAGGTGAGGGCAGAGGTAGCACCGTGGCAGAAGTGGAGCTGTCGTGGTGCTGGTAGTGGCAGGAGGAGGGATGCTTGTGGCCGTGGGAGTAGTCATAGTAGTATTAGGGTCGTTTTAATTGCAATGTACTCAGGAGGGGGTAATTCGAGGAGGTCAGGTGGGCTTATCAATTTAACGCACTTCCATTCCAGGGCACTGTCTGAGTAAATAGTAGAAGGGGAGAGAAGGGTGGAATTGAAATCCTACACGCCCATCCTGGGGACCCAGAGGCTGAGCCTGGGCTCTGGGTGTCAGTACTAAGTGCACTAAGGTGGACCTAGGGACAAATCCTGCTTCCAAATGTGTCACCACATGACCCTTGGCAAGGGGATAATGTGAGTACCAACTTGAAGGCTGTTGTTCTGATCATATCAGACCATATCCCCACAGGAGTCAGCATATAGCTAGCAATAGTGGCTCAAAGAAAGGCAGCCACTGCCCACCAGGTGGGCAGAATGAAAAGAGACAGCTGCTACCTCTGCTCCCTGAGATGTTCTGGAAACTGTCTCATGTTGGACAAACATTTGTGTCGTGTTTCACGAAACCACCTTCCCGATGAGCTCTCAAGCCCCCTGAGGGTTAGACTAAAGCACACGTGCATGACCCACTGCGGGAGCGTCTGGAGGACACAGCACAAAGGCTCCACAGGAATTCTAAGACTGTCAATCTCTACAGAGGAAGACTTCCCCTCGTGGGTAGCTCCCACGACCACCACAGGGCAGTGGTGCCCAAAACAAAAAAAAAAAAGAAGAAGAAGAAGACAAAGACTGCCCCATCCTTCTCCTGGGGATCAAGGCAGTGAGCAGCCTGGTACTTAACCCGTGGTGCCACCAGGGATCCTCCACACACGTTTGAGGGGCTGGCTAAAGCTCATGGGAAACTGCCATTATCTTTCCATTCTACGTTTTCATGAACTTTTTGATAGCCTCTCGTACTTCTCTTAACTGGATCTGAGTGGTACCAATAATTCCTACCGGGCTGCTCACTGAAAGGTTGGAGCTTCAAGTCCACCCAGACACACCTCCGAAGAAAAGCCTGGTGAGCAGACTGGCCTGGAACTATTTAGGCTTTTTAAAAAATATATCTACCTATGTAAGATAGGCAGGGTAAGCAATCCCGAGGAGAAAACGACAGGACCAATGGTTCTGGGGGGCATGGGAACGGAAGAGGGGAGTCAAGCCACCCAGGGACTAGGGAACAACAAAAGATCTAAATGGATAGTGAGCAGGATGTAGAATGCCTGGTGGTGTTTGATGAAGTGTAATGTAGCCAAGAGGAGGCTGAACGTGATTGTGGGACAAGAGGAAGGTAAAAGGAAATAGAGGAAAGAATTAGGGTACAAAAGACATCTATAGAAGTAAAAAATACAGGCGCATACCTATGTAAATATATATTTTATATAGCTAGAGGGATAGAGATCTAAGTATATATATTTATATGGTAAGTATTAAGGTAGAAGACAGACTATGAGCTTCTACTCAAGTACTCCATTATTGCAAAACCACTTTTTTATTTTTTTTAATTTTAGTTGGTTTTTTTTTTTGGGGGGGGGGAGCATCACTGCAATGGTGGGAGTAGGAAACTCAACTTTGCTCCTGGAGAGCTGCTGCTGGATTTGAACCACCAACCCTGTAGGCCGCAGTGCCGCACACAACCATTACACCACCGGGGCTCAGCCCAAAACACTTTTTTCTAATAACCCAGCATTCTGGGATGCTCACCTTCCTGACACGATTGCTGAAGACAAAATGGGTGCACAGCAAATGTGGTGAAGAAAGCTAGTGGTGTTTGGCTACAAAAAGATATAGCGTCTGGGGTCTTAAAGACTTGAAGTTAATCAAGCGATCATCTAGCAGGGAAGTAGCAAACACACCAGCCTGTGTGATCACAAGGTGTTGACAGGATCAAGTATAATACATCAGAAGACCCAAAACAAGCATATTGATGCAAACAAGGGGCCGGAGTGAAGACCCAAAGCCCATCCATAGACATTTGGACATAGCCTCACAGAAGCGTTTGGACATCCCCTCACAGAAGGGTCACAAGGAAGGATGAACCATCTAGTATTCTGTATAGCACCAATGAGATGCAACATTCCTCTAATTCTTTAATAATTCCCTGCACCACCACCCTGTCACTATCATGGCCCCAGCTCTACCTTACAAATCCAGCTAGACCAGAGCATATACACTGGTACAGGTAAGAACTCTTGACACACAGAATCCAGGACAGATAAACCCCTCAGGAACAGTAATGGCAGTGGCAATACCATGAGGATAGGAGGGAGGTGGGGGCGGGAGGGGAACCGATCGCAATGATCAACATATAACTCCCCACCCCCACCCAGGGGGATGAGCAACAGAAATGTGGATAAAGGGAGGCAGCAGGCGATTTAAGACATGAAGATAATAATAATCTATAATTTATCAAGGGTTCACAAGGGTGGAGGGGGGGAGGGAGGAAGGTGGAAAAAGAGGAACCTGATACCAAGGATTCGAGTGGAAAGAAAATGTTTTGAGAATGACGATGGCAACATATGCACAAATGTGCTTGACATAATGGTTGTCTGTATGGCTTGTGATAAGAGTTGTAAGAGCCCTCAATAAAATAATTTCTTTGCTTTTTTTTTTTTTAGAAAATGAAAGGTTTGGAGATCTATTTCTGAAAAATCACTGAAAATCCTGTGGAGTCACATGGGTTGCCTGAGTCAGGACTGACTTTATGACGACTGGTTTTGGTCTCTGGACTACTACACAATTCCGAGTATAATTCTAAACACACCACAGGGGGGTGATCAATATTCTCATCCATTGATTAATTGTGAAGTTGATGACTTAACCAGTTTCCTGGGATGGCACCCAGGAAGGTAATTTGACAAATCATTTACAAAGCACCTGCTGTTTACAAGGAATCCTAGGATAGTGTAACTGGGGACCTCGGGGGGAGTACGTTCTACATGCTCCACTTCCTCTGGCCAGACGGGGCCTCTCTAGACAGAAACTCTGGCATGGAGCAGAAAGGACTGTACAAGAATCTAACTTGGTTCAGTGATTTAGGCATCTGGTTTTTGAGCTCAAAGACTATTTCCTGAGCAACCAGACAAAATTGATCTATAAATTATTCTGACCCTGAACGGAAGTGAGAAAGAACTGAAAGTCTCATTTAAATAAGTTCAAGAGAACCCCAAAGAGAATGAAGGTCCCTTTTCCTGGGCCCCTAAACGTTCCTGGGACTTGGTTTCATTACTCTTTCTGTTTTACTGGCTGTTGTTTCTCACCCAGAATACAAGGAGGCTAGGCCAGGCAGTCTCTGAGCTTGCTCTCTCTCTCTTTCTCTCTCTCTCTCTCTCTCTCTCTCTCTCTCTTAGATGTTTAAGTCAAAGTTTTATTTTTAAATGGACTATGATTTTTTAATTTAATAAATCATTTTATTGGGGCTCTTACATATATTATAACAATCCATACATCCATTATATCAAGCAGACATGTACAATTATTGCCATTCACAATTTCAAAACCTTCTCTTTCCCCTTGAAGTCGCAGACAGGGTTGCATGTGAGAACAGAGGCTCCTTTTCACTCACTAGGTCTCCATGGGCCCAAGGTCCCCCAGTGGCTTGTGGTTTCTGGACCTCAGCTTCTTTGCCACCACCCCCCCCACACACACACACACAGGTGGCTCCGGATGGCCTTGAATGACCATCCCGTTAGAACACAGAGGACACATCCACCTCCTCTAAAGTTCTTCTCGGTTCTGTCTGCTCTCAACCCTGGCTGGATACGGTTCCGGGCTTCAGTGGTGGGTGAGTTTCACTTCTTTTTTTCTCTCTCGGTGCTGGGCCAATTTTCAAGTGGATGGAGGTCAATGTGACCAACCCTTGATACGGAGGGTAGAAATACCTGGACTGCTATTGCCCTTAGAAGATCATGTGGTTGTTTTCTCATCTGTGAAATGGGAGGGCATGGTTTCCCCCCACCCCCACCCCAGCAACAGCACTCCAAAGGAAAACTTAAAGGACAAGTCTGTGATTAAAAATCTCAAGCAGCAACTTTTAAAGATGACTCCTTTTTGTGTCCACTGGAAAATGAAGCGTTTTGCTTCACCTCCTGCAGCTGCAGCTGCTGCCCTCCAGGTAACCCAGGAACTTGGGGGCTCTTCTGAGCATGTTTCCCTCTGTAGAGTGCGGAGCAAAGAGGGGCTTCGATTCAACTTCAGGGCCCTTGAAACTTCATTTCATCCCTAGCTGAATGTTTCCCAACCAACCAAGCAGGAGCACTTGAATCATGCGTATTCATTAAGCTGAACGACTGACTCTCAGTGGCTGGGAACCTCCTAAGCTGAGAGTGTGGTGTGTGATGTGTGGATGATGCCTGAGGAAATGGCCCCTGTGAAACCCACGGATGTGGGATGAGGTCGGGCATCACCACAACTCTGGCCCATCGTCCTCACCTCTTTGGAAAGCTGCTTAGATGGGAGCAGGGCTCAGGTTGAGGGAGTGTGGGAAAAGCATCCATGTGACCCAGCTCTGCAGATCAGGAAGAGATCAGACCCAGCAAGGCTGAACATCAGATGTCTGACAGGGGCGGGAAATCACAGAGTCATTCATTTGGCCAACATTGACTGAGACCTACATGGTTCTCGATGCTGGGGTGCCTGCAGCACACAAGTCAGACCTCCCAACACCTCTCTGCCTTTGTGGGGCTTACATTCCAGTTGGGAGAAACAAACAATAAATGAAATAATCTGGTTGATTTCATAGTTTTTCAAGTGATGATCAACACTCTGAAGTGGGTGAGGAAGAGCAGGGTACCGGGATAGAGATGAACAAGAGGGAATGATTTGCAATTTCTAAAAAGGCAGGGAAGGAAAGTCTCCTGGAAAGAGTGGAAATCAGTGCAGACTGCAAGTAGAAGAGGAGCAGGCCAATGCACTCTGGGGTAAAGTGCTCAGAGACAGGGAAATAGAAAGTGCAAAGCCCCCGAGGCAGGGATGTGTCTGGCAAGGTCCAGTAAATTCGAGGAGGTGGAGGTGGAGCTGGAGAGGGTCAGGTTGGGCTTTTGCTCTGAACAAAACAAGATGCCTTTGGAGAATTCCCCAGCCAAGAAAGACATGATCTGACTCCAGTTGAACCAGATCCATCTGTCTGTCTGCTGTATGGCAGACATGCTGCGGGGACAGGCTGCATAGACGACCTCTTAACACTGTTCTAACTGAGACATGCGTTCAGACCAGATGGGAGGACAGGAAAGATGATGGGCAAGACAGAATGGATGTTGATGGAAATGCCAAAAATTGGTAAAATTCTGGGTTTACTTTTTTTCTGCTTTTTTATAAATCATTTTTTGGAAGCTTTTACAGATATAAGAACATTGCACAGTTCAATCACATCAAGCAGTGCTGTACAATTGCTACCACAATCAGTTTCAGAATATTTTATTTCTTCTTAAAACTCCTTGATATCAGCTCCCCTCAACCCCTCTCTCCCACCATACATACCCCGCAGGAACTCTTATTCCTTCTGTCACTCTCTCTCTCTCTCTCTCTCTCTCTTTTCTATAATATATTTGTAGGGGTTGTGTGTGTGTCATCTTAAACAATCCAATTATGTTAAGCAGGGTTCTCTAGAGAAACCATGTCACTTTTGATTACATACATACACATGAATAGGTTTATGCAGCAAGAAGAAATATAACAGTGAGTAGTCCACACAGCAGTACAGACAGTTCAGCTCAACTCACTTCTGTGGAACAGTTAATATATTGTAAGTCCTTTGACTCACGTGGGCGGCTAGGTTCAAGGTCAAGGAAGCAGACAGCAGAGTCTTCCCTTGGGCAAAGCATGCAGAGTCAACCCACAGGCAGCAAGCAGCAGGGTGGGTCACCAGCAGTCAGTAGCTTGGGAGCTTAGGGAAGCAGCCCTGGATGGGATATCAAGTGCGTGTAAGGCAAGGTGACAGACTCCACCAACCTCAAGCTCAAGCGATGCACACACCAGCAGCCTGGTGAAAGAGGTCTCAGAGGAGCCTCAAGCTCCAGTAACAGGAACCATGGGACGGCTTGGCCCGCAGGTGGTGTAGCTCACAGGGTGAGGCAGAGAACTAGCTAAAGCAGCAGCACACTCCAGCACGCCTCGATCACCAGAGAGCAAGAGGCCTTGCACAGCCGTTTATCTCCTTGCCTCCCAATCAAACTTTGACCTGATTAGTCCCACACGTTCCTATTGGACAGGCTGGCACAACAAACCAATCACACCAATATATCCATTCACATACAATTCTGTTGTCTGATTCCATTGACTGGAATTACACATTCATCAATGCCATCAGTTTCCCATTCCCCCCTCCCTCCCCCCCTCTCTTTCTTTACCCTCGGGGACCCATTACTCCTGTTACTATTTCTGAAAGATTATCTATCTTGACTTTTATGTGCCGAACAATCAAATATACAAATGAGTTTATGGGACTCTAACATGATTAATGAGGTAAAACAAATAAAAAACATAATTGTAAGAAACTAGAAGATAGTAAGAAATAGCAAGAAACTTTTAATAATAAGA
The DNA here is from genome assembly GCA_004026705.1 of Nesogale talazaci. NCBI lineage: Eukaryota > Metazoa > Chordata > Mammalia > Afrosoricida > Tenrecidae > Nesogale > Nesogale talazaci. The sequence goes on from PVJH01007780.1 coordinate 75,642, forward strand.
TGAAACTTAAGGAACTAGAAGATGGTTACGTGGTTCATCAGTGCTATACCACACCCTGGATTTATCATCCCTTCCATGTGGTCTTTCTGAGAGGGATTATCCAATTGTTTTACCGGTGGGTTTGTGGTCTCCACTCTAACCATGCTCCTTCACATTGATTTGGTTGCTTGTTTTTGAACTTCTGATACCTCTTTTCTTCGACACCTCAGAATCACATCGGCTAGTGTGCTTTTTCCCTGAGAGCTTTGTCATTTACCTGAAAGATGACTGCAGGTAAACAAGCAGCCATCTAGCGAAGAAGCAAGTCCACATGAAACAAGCACACCAGCCTGAGTGACCACGAGGTGTCAAAGGGATCAGGTATCAGGCATCAAAGACCTAAAAATTATATCATTATAAATGAGGGGGAGTTCAGATTGGGGGCCCAAAGCCCATCAATAAGTGAAGCAACATCCTCTTACAGAGGGGTTGCAGCGAGGAGATGAACCAGTCTAGGTACAGCATAGTAGCAATGAAATGTGCAACTTTTCCCTGGTTCTCAAATGCTTCCTCCCACCGACTATCACGATCCCAATTCTACCAGACAGATTCAGCTAGACCAGGGGATGGACACTGGAGTCAGAAACATGGGGAATTTAGGAAAGATGATCCCTTGGGACTTGTGGGGGGAGTGGTGACACTGGGAGGGTGGAAGGATAGTGGGGTAGAAAGGAGGAACCAATTTCAGGGATCTAAATGTGACCTCCTCTCTGGGTGTGGACAGTGGGGGGGGGTGAGGTGACACGTTGGACAGTGTATTATATGAAGAGGCAATAACAATTTGTAAATTATTAGGGGTTCATGGGGGAGACAAGGGGGCGGGAAATATGGGGAGGTGGAATAATTTAAAAAACTAGAGGAAAGGGGAAAGAGGAGATTATGCTGGGGGCTCAAGTAGAAAGTGTTTGGAAATGAATGTGGCAACATGTGTACAAGTATGTTTAATACGAATGATGTATTGAATATTATAAGAGCTGTAAGAGCTCCCAGTAAAATTATTTTTAAAAAATAGATGAAATGGAATGAAAAAATAATATGGCTGCAGTTTAATGACAAGCCTTTAAGACCCCAGACATGATAGCTTTTAATAGCTGGGCACCGTAAGTTTTCTTCACCCCGTTTGCTTATGCACCCGTTTTGCCTTCAGCGATTGATCATGTCAGAAAGGTGAGTATCATACAATGCCACATTATTCAGTCTTGTGCTGAGGTAAGACTTAAATCGAGGCTCTGGGTTTACTTTGGGGGGGGGGGCAATCACTGCCCTGGTGGGAGTAGGAGGCCCAGCCTTGCTCCTGAAGAGGTGCTACTGGCTTTGAACCGCCAACCCTGTGGGCCGCAGACCCGCACACAACCACTGTGCCACCAGGGCCCAGCCCGGCTCTGAGTTTACTTTTAAGGAAGATCCGAGAGTCCTTGCTGGAGGGTAAGCCTGTGACTTTAGGCACAAGCAGCTAGGAGGGTGGAATTGCCATTTATGGAGCTGAGAGAGATGGCAGAAGTAGGTTTGAGAAAGGAAACAGGAATGTGGGTGTAAGCAACAGGGGGTGAGAGAGGTCTGCAGCCCCTCGGCCCCACCTTGACGGGTTCAAATCTCTGACAAAACCACCTCACCCTGAGCAAGCACATTGCATAAACAGTGTCGCGTTTATTTGCCTCAGACCACCTGGCACCAAGTCCCATGTCTGTCCTTCTAGACATAGGATTTGGGGCATGTTTCTGTACGTCAGCCTCCACATCTTCAAAGCCTGCTCTGTACAATGCAAAATGCTGCGGCTAGAGCCAGAGATGCCGTGGAAGGGGTCCAGACTCCAGCACCAAGGAGAGCTGGGGGTGGAGCCTCTGACTGGCTACACAACGGTGTGTCCTGGTTTCCTCATACATAAAATGGAGGAGATGATGCCTGTGCCTCACCGAGGGTCCTGACACAAGGCATATTGTAAGTACTCACAGCCCTCTAAGGCACTGGTGCAAAAATTCAAGGTGACCAAGTCTAGAAACAGGTGTTGTTCATCATGTATTGTAACCTAACATACATTCGTGGGGATTTCGCAGAAAAGTGGAATGAAAAGATAATGGAAAATTCCTGGGAACTTTTGAAGCCCCCTTATAAGTGATTGGAGAACCCCTGGTGTCATAGAGGGTTAAGCATGGGGTTGTTAACCACCAGGTCAGGGATTCTAAGCCACCACCTGGTTCTTGGGTGAAAGATGAGGCTTTCTGCTCCCTTAAAGAGTCACAGTCTCGGGCTGCGCCCCGGTGGCGTCGTGGTTGTGCGCGGGACTGCGGCCCACTGGGACGGAGGTTCAATTCCAGCAGTGGGGCTGGGCCTCCTACTCCCACCACCAGAGAGCAGTCATGCCAAAAAAAAAAAAAGAGAGAGAGTCACGGTCTCAGAAACCCACAGAGGCAGTTCTCCCCTGTCCTTCCGGGCCACTTAGGAGTCAGCATTGACTCTCTGGCAGCAAATACTCCTGATTTCTTGTGCATTTGGCTGTCACCACCGTGCATACCGCAATGGGCTCAAGCACAGGGAGGGGCCGCATCTCGTTCTGCTGTGCACAAGCTCCTTCTGGGTCAGAACAGACTCAAGGCACCCAGCAATAATCATAACCCAGTGTGCGAAGACCTCAACTACTACACAAGAGGCGAGAAGTTCAAACCGATCCAGCGGCGCTGTGGAAGAAAGGACTGGCCATCAACTCCTGTGCAGACCACAGCACAAACGACGCGGCAGCTCTGCTCTGTCACACGGGGCTGTGAGTCGGCTCAACTCGAGGGCAGCTGCCGACAGACAGCCCTGCGACCGACATGCACTCGGGGACATCATGCCCTTCCAGGAAACTGCCAGAAGCTAACAAATATCAACCTCCTGCTAAACTCGCCTGCTTGAAGGGACGTATCTTCTCCTTCATAGCATCCACCGCAGGCCGAATGTCTACACCTGAGAAGTCGGTCATGGAGAAGGAGGCCATTAGAAAGGAATCTTGGCTGAGCCCCGGTGGCGTAGTGGTTGTGCACGGGACTGCGGCCCACTGGGATGAAGGTTCAATTCCAGCAGTGGGGCGGGGCCTCCTACTCCCACCGCCGGAAAGCAATGATGCCCCCACCCCCACCCCCCCAAAAAAAAAGGGAATCTTAAGAGATCCTTAAGAGACCCCCCCATCCCAGCTCAGCCACCTTCTTTTAAAAACGAAGGAAACTAGAATCCAGAGAAGGCCAGTGACTTGCCAGAGTGACTCAACAAACAGGGGCTAGCTTTAGCTCTCCTGACCCTTTGCTCTCCCATAGGCCTCAGTCTGTGACACTAACGAAGCCAGTTGTGATGAACCCAGGGTCCTTCCATTCATAGGTCCTCCCTGGGCCTGTCTTTCCAAGAGCAGGGTTCTCTCTTATTAATCTCTTCAGTGGGCTGATCCTGTCTGACAAAGACTCAGAAGGTTGTGCTCTTCGTGCGCTTCGGCAGCACATATACTTTAAAAAAAAAAAAAAGACCCAGAGGGTTTCCTTCTTGGGGGCATAGGATAGATCAGGGTTCTTGAGCTTCTTGGATCTCTCTGGGGCCGGCAGTGTTTGCACTGGTCTAGACATTTTCCAGCAAACCTCCCAGCAAATATTTGAGGGCCTTGATACAATGCCATCCAAATAGTCATATCTAAGGCTCTCCCGTGTAAACAGCCTAAAGTCCTTAGTCCCCGCAGCGATCAGAGAGCGAAAACAAAACCGAAACCGGGCTGCACAGCATTTTTTTTTTTAAGGTAAACCCCTAAGTTGGCCTGAAGAGCAGTATGTTTTTGTTGTGGTTAAAGTCGAGATTGTCATTTATCTGATTCATGGAAAGCTGGAGGGGGGAGGGGGAGGGGAAGGGCGTGGGAGGAGGGGGAGGGGGATGCAGGTACTGGAGAAACACCCTGTGGTAGCAAATGCTGTTCCAGAAAATAACTTTGCCGTTTCAAAAAGAAAAGCTCATGTACCGATCATTCTGTCCCACGTGCTGTTGGCAAAACATCTCAAACAAGGCCTTTATCTTGAATGGACAGGGGAAAGCTCTTAGCATTGGGTTCAATGTGCTTTGTTGGTGTTGTTTTGCTTTGCAATGACACGAGGGTTCCAACAGGTCAGCTTCTCTGCCTGGATAGAGGGGCTGCAGAAGGACTATTTCCTCCTCGCATACTGGCAAATCTCACAGCTCTAAAGAAGCTTGGCCCAGGGACATGGGGAGGTTGGGCACACAACAAAGCTCAGTCTTAGGAGTGAAAACGAAGCTTCAAGAAGCAGCAGAGAGAGCAGCACAGATGACAGACAGCTCCCAGTACGCTCACTCACCCCCACCACACAACCATCCTCCTCACTCCCCATCTCCACGCAGGTGTCCTACGGCAGTCAGTGCTTTTGTTCTACCTTTACCTCCTTGAGGATCCTGCTTCCTAACCTCCTTCTGGTTTATTCATTCCAGGCCATCATATAAGCTCCTCTGGGGTCATCGGTCAGCGAGCCTTTCCGTAGAAGCAGATGACAAGTAGCCTTAACGTGCTGTGATTGATACAGTAACAAGGTGCGCTTATGGAGGGCTCCTACGGCAAAGTTTTTCAGAAGGCTTTACTACACTGCCGAGAGTAATCTTCACGAAAACTGTGGATCTGCGTTGTATCACCTCCATTTTTAAAAAATCATTTTATTAGGAACTGATGCAACTTCCATCACAATCGGTACATCGATCCATCATATGCAAAACACCTTTGCACACTTGTTGCCGTCATCATTCTCAAAACATTTTCTTTCCATGTAAGTCCCCGATATCAGCTCCTCCTTTTCCCCTCCCTCCTCTTTTCCCCTTCCCTCATGAGCCCTCCATAATTTATAAATTATTATTTTGTCATATTCTACACTGTCTAATGTCTCCTTTTACCCATTTCCTTGTTGTCCGTACCACGGGGAGGAGGCCAGTTCCCCCTTTCTACTCCACCTTCCCTCCACCTTCCCAGTATTGTCACTCTCACCACTGGTTCTGAAGAGATCAGCTGTCCTGGATTCCCTGTTTCCTATCTGTACCAGTGTACATCATCTGGTCTAGCCAGATTTGTAAGGTAGATAAAATTGGGATCATGATATTGGGAGGAGGAAGCATTTAAGAACTAGAAGAAAGTTGCTTATTTCATCGCTGCTATACTGTACCCTGACTGGCTCGTGTCCTCCCTGAGACCCTTCTGTAAGGGGATGTCCCTTCACCTATAGATGGGCATTGGGTCCCCAATCTGTTCACCCCCTCATTTATAATGATATAATTTTTAATTCTTTGATGCCTGATACCTGATCCCTTTAACACCTCGTAGTCACACGGGCTGGTGTGCTTCTTCCATGTGGGCTTTGTGGCTTTTGAGCTAGATGGCCGCTGTATACTTTCAAACCTTTAAGACCCCAGATGCTCTATCTTTTGATAGCCAGGCACCATCAGCTTTCTTCACCACTTTTGCTTATGCACACTTTTGTCTTCAGTGATCGTGTCCAGATGGTGAGCATCATGGAATGCCAATTTAATAGAACAAAGTGTTCTTGCATTGAGAAAGTACTTGACTGGAGGTCCAATGCCCATCAGCTGCCTTAATAATAATCCTATAAGTATATGCACGTAGATCCATTTCCCCATCATCATATATAAATATATTTACCTCTGTAAATGTCTGTATTTAGACCTCTAAAAATGCCTTTTGCCTCCCAGTTCTTTCCTCTATTTCCTTTGACTTTCCTCTTGTCTCACTATCATGCTCAGCCTTCATTTGGGTTTCAGTAATTTCTCTCTATTACATTACTCTTGTTCAATCCCTATCAGGCCTCTCATATCACCTTGACACTGGTTTTGGATGACTTGTTCCCTTATCCCTGGATTGGTCAATACCACCTCCTTTCCCTCACTTACCCATTTCCCATGTTCCCCTGAAACCATCAGTCCCATTGTTTTCTCCTCCAAACTGTTTATCCAGCCTATCTTATCTAGATAGACTTGCAGAGATAATAACATGTACAAAAAAAAAATCCCAAGACATCACAAGATGGAGCAGCAAAAGAAAACAAAACAATGACAACAAAAATGTCCAGAAAATGTATAAATAAGTAAAAATAATAATAAAAGAAAGACCTCTAAATAGTTCAAGGTCTGTTCATTGACCCCCAGGAGTGTCCCCTGGTTGAGCCCAATGGGGAACCTCATCCTGGGCCCTCAGGAACTCCATGTTCTGCTCCCCATGCTGCTCTGCTGCATACCCTTAGTGTTTTGCCTTGGTGTGGTGTGGTCAGACTGGGTACAATCCCAAGCTTGTTTCTCTATTGTTGTCCCTGAAGGGCCTTGGGTCAGTGAGGGATGCTGTGTTTCATGGTGGGGCCAGCCATATGGTCCTTTTTGTGCATTAGCTGTTCTGAGCAGGGATATAATCCTCAAGGCTTGGTGGACCAGGATGAGCTTCACTCTCAATTTCCATCTGTTTTAGATATCGTCACTTCGATTTGCATAGAGGCTGTACATATACCTACAGGTCCACCAGCAAGGGATGAGAGTTCCTATCTCACCACAGCCCCTCCAACACTTGTTGCTTTCTGATCTTTTTAATTGGACTATCTTTAAGGGTGTTAAGTGGTATCTCATTGTGGTTTTAATTTTGCATTTCTCTTATGGCTAATGATCAGGAACATTTTCTCATATGTTTATTGGTCATTTGGATTTCTGCCTCTATGAAACTTCTGTTCAGATCCTTTGCCCACCTCCTCAGTGGGCGGTTAGTTTTTGGTTTTTTTTTTTCCTTTTTGGATTTTAGAAATAAGGCCTTTGTCTCATGTGTCATTGCTAAAGATGTTTTCCCAGTCCATAGCTCTCTTATTACTCTCTTGATGAATTCTTTTGCTGTACACAGGTGTTTTATCTTCAGTATATCCCACTTGTCAATTTGTGCCTCCTCTGTGTTTGTGTCCTTTCCTGTTTCTGATAACCTATGTATTCCCTGTGCCAAAGTTTTCAGGTTGGCCCCAATTCCCTTGTTGACGGCCCTACTAGTTTAGGGTTTTACCTCAAGGTCTGTGATCCACTTTGAGTTTATTCTTGTGCATGAAGCAAAGTAAGGTTCTTGCTTCATTTTTCTGCATCACTTGTTGAAGAGGAAATCTGCTCTCATTTGATATTTGGGGGCTTATCAAAGACCAGTTGACTGCACGCTGATGATTTTATTTTGGGGTTTCCAGTTCTTTTCTATTCGTGTGAGTATCTATCATTTCACCAATGCCGTGCATTTTTTGACCACTGTGGCTGTATAATAGGTGCTAAAGTCAGGTAAAGCAAACCCTCCCACTGTGTCCTTTTTGAGGAGTTCTCTGCTAATTCTGGACTTCTTCCTTCTCCATTTGAAGTTGGTAATCATTTTGTCCATTTCTTTGAAGAAAGATGAAGGTAATTTTTACCTCCACTTTTAAGGAGCTCTGGTTAAACCAGCGGTTCTCAACCTGTGGGTTGCAACCCCTTTGGGGGTCAAATGTCCCTTTCACAGGGGTCACCTAAGACCATCGGAAGTGCACATCTCTGATGGCTGGGAGTCACCACAACATGAGGAGCTGCTTGACCATTAAGCAGTTGACTGCTAACCAAGAGGTTGGCAGTTTGAGTCTACCCCGTTGCTCAGTGGGAGGAAGCTCCAGCTCTCAGCTCCCTCTATGAAGAACTGCAACTGAGAAAATCTTGTTGGCATTTCATTTCCTTCTGTTTTCTTCCTTGTTTGAGTGCTAGTCGTTCAGAACCTGTAAATAGAATCACATGACCAAAAACCTGATTTTGACTCATGCAATATCTTGAGATGGCTTTAAATAAAATTAGAATTTAAAAGTAGGAAAGGACCCACCCCCAACTGATAACAACCAATGAGATTCAAGGAACGTGCGTGTGTTTTGTTGTTTGTTTGTTTGCTCTCCCGTTTGGATTTCCTTTCTTCCTTTATGGATGTATTTATTGGCGAGGCTTTTTGCTTTGTTTTCACTAAGCTTAATGCATCCCTTTTTATTGTTGGCTACTATTCTATCATTTGGATGTACCACGGATTGTTTTATTAGTATGTACAATGACTGTATACCATCAGAAGCCACTGTGGTACGATGGGTTATATGTTGGACTTCTTACTACTAGGTCAGCAGTTCAAAACTTCCAGCCGATTTTGATGCCCGTAAAGACTCACAGTCTCCAAGGAGCACTTCAGCTCTGTCTCATAGGGCGACTTTGAATCAGAATTGATGAATTTGCCTTTGTTCGGGTTTGTGGAGAGAACTTGATGGTTTGCTAAAGACTGTTCCACACTCACTTCTCTTTAACCCTTACGGTAACCCCACAGGTAGGCAATGTGATGCTTGATCTCTGAGAAGGGAAAGCTAAGGCTCAGTGTTTAAAGTGCGCATGGCTTCAGGGTATATAGACCCTGCTAAGAAACTCTCTGCCTTCGAGGTGATGCTGATGCAAAGCCATGCCCTAGGACTGGCTAGAACTGTCCCTGTGAGTTTCTGAGACTATAACTCTACAGGAGTAGAAAACCCCTTCTTTCTCGCAAGGTTATACAGACACTAAAGTAAATCAGAAAAGTATTGCTACAGCAAGGACTCTATTTAAAGCAGCATTCAAACTCAGGTCTCTTGACAGCAAGTACTGTTTCCCGCCCTCCCACCCACACCCTGTGTCTTTCTACAATTCTGGACGTAGGCACTCCAGACTCTAAACTCTTCTTGGACTCCACTCCATGGCTTCTTCTGAAAATTCACATTGTGCGTTGTTACTCTGGTGATCTGTACTTTCAAAGAGCATAGGGGTATTTCAACCGTTGCTCCTGATACCTGGGGAAATAAGGGCACATCTTTATCATGACTGGTCCTTCGCTGGGTCTCTGGCAGCAAGGTGATACCTGCATCAGAAGAACAAGTTTACCTCCTCCTGGAAGGTCTTGCAACTTGCCTAGACCCCTGATTACTCCCAGAGCCCACCACGAGAAGATGAAAGCAAGATGGAGAGCAGAGTAGTTATGGACAGCCCGTGCTATACATGTTTCCCCTGGACCATGCACCTCTCACCGGGTTTTGTATGAAGTCCTAGCAACCATCGGATCCTTATTTTCGGATGAGGTTTTGAAAGGCTAAGTCACCAGCCCATAATCAGAATTAGTAAGAAGTGGAGTAGAAATTCCAAGCCAGCCACCTGTCCCTACAAACCACAGAAGAGAAGGGATCAATGATCTTGCTTTGAAGCACACACATAGACCCTGATCCATCCTGTGCAGAACAGGAACCCTGCCCAAGCCTGCGTCGCACTCACAATGAATGACGTGTGCCTGGGTGTCCAGACACATGCGCGTGTCTATGTGCACACACAAAACTGTCTCAAAACCGGTAAACTGATCTAACTGCTTAGAGAAGGAGAGGGATTTAGGAAGCCAGTAAGAAGCAGGTAAGGAAGTGCACTTTCTGCTTATATACTTGGTGTGGTTTTCGATCAAATATCTATTAATTTTACAGGCTGAAAAATACAGTTTTTTTTTCTGTAAGAGAATGCTCACATAACTCAGGAAAACATTGGAGGTAGAGAAGGGAGAAGTCGTACCAACAGTGGGCACTACTTTGGGGGACAGGGGCTCAGCAGCACCTGCCTGCCTTTCAAAGACCAGGGCCCGCTTTGCAGTTTGTTTATTTCACAGTGGCCACCAGGCTAGCCTGCTAGTAGGTGTTCATCAACTGTGGACTAAATCTCCCTCCCCTAAAGGATCTGACTTCACCAGGGCGTCCAGGTAAACAGCACCTCTTTATGAGGGAACCAAACTGGCACATGTAAGCGGCACCCTGCTGATCACAGACAGGACTGTCCCATAAGCCATGATTAATATCTCTAGGCCTCAGACCCTGGCACCTTAAATCCCCACAGGATGATCGTGCAAACCCACCACTCACTCCTTTATTCCTTTACACTTCCTAGCTCAGAGCGAGGTCAAGTTCAAAATAAGAACTTTCTCCTTGCTAACTATGGATCGTGCTTGGGTTGTGTACGATTTTAGATGCTATGTTGCCATCGTTTTATCTTATAGTCTGGGGTGAACTCTCCACTGAAGTGCCTGGTCTCTTGCCTTTGTGGATAAAGCAAGGGACTGAAAAGACAAGAGGTGCTCAGTGTGCCCTCGTCTGGAGCTTCCAAGGAGACTTCCTCCCAAGAGTTCTCTAAGCGCAGAGGTTTCCTCCCATGTCCTCTGGGAGAGAAGGGCTAGGTCAGGCCATTCTGGGAAAGTGTTCATCTCTCTGTTCTCGGAACCCTGTCAGCTCTTCCAACCCCTAACGGTCATCTCCAGCTGCGGGGAGAAGGTAATGACATGTGCAGGGCAGGGATGGGAAAGGGTCAGACTCTGCATGGCTCCTGACACTGCTGCTAAGTGAGAGGCACTGAGGGGCACCAGCGAGAGGCTGAGGGAGCTGGACCAGAAAACAATATCCACTTAATTAGCTGGTGATCCCAAATGTGTGGAAAGAGGCCAAGGTCCGGCCCATCAAGTGTGACAGCGCATTCTTGCAAGACTGAGAGGCCTGGGCAAAGGCCGGCAGAGAGCACACAGCCGCCTCTGCCTGCTGGCATTTTCAGGATTTTTCCTCCACTTTTTGCTTTTGTTTCTTTTTCTCATCCTTTCTTCCTCCTTGTCTTTCTTTTCTCTTCCTTCCATTTCCCATCTTCATTTCTTCTCTGTTTCCCTTGCTTTTATCATTGGTCCTTTCTTTTCAAAGCTCCTTTTCCACCCCCTTTGTCCTTTCTTGCCTCTTATGTCTCCAATTAACTTCCCCTCATTTTTTCCCCCAACTCTTAAAATAATTCCTGCAACCCATAAGCTGGCTTTTGTTTCATCAAAAATAAAATGTAAGAGATGATGGTGCCCGGCTATCAAAAGATATAGTGTCTGGGGTCTCAAAGGGGGCCATCCAGCTCAGAAGCAACAAAGCCCCCGTGGAAGAAGCACACCAGCCTGTGTGACCATGAGGTGTCCACGGGATCTGGTATCAAGCATCAAAGAACTAAAAATTATATCAATATAAATGAGGGGGAGTGCAGCTTGGGGACCCAAAGTCCATCAATAGGTGAAGCGACATCCCCTTACAAAGGGGTTGCAGCGAGATGAGCCAGTCAAGGTAACAATGAAATATGCAGCTTTCCTCCAGTTCTCAAATGCTTCCTCTCACCCACTATCATGATCCCAATTTTACCAGACAAATCTAGCTAGACCAGGGGATGTACACTGGAGTCGGAAACATGGGGGATTCAGGATAGATGATCTCTCAGGACCAGTGGTGGGAATGGTGATACTGGGATGGTGGAGAGAGGGTGGAATAGAAAGGGGGAACCAATTTCAGGGATCTACATATAACCTTCTTTCTGGGGTACAGACAACAGGAAAGTGAGTGAAGGGACATATTGGACAGTGTATGATATGAAAAAGTCATAACAGTTTGTAAATTATTAATTTAAATTTAAATAAATTTAATTATAAATTTAAATTATTATTAAATTATTAAGGGTTCATGGGGGAGAGAGAGGGGAGAGAGAAGGGAAATAGGGAAGCTGGTACTGGAGGCCTAAGTAGAGGGAGGATGTTTCGAGAGTGATGATGGCAACAAGTGTGCAAATGTAGCCTGCATATAATTGATGTGTGTATGGATCATGATGGGAGTTGTATGATCCCCTAATAAAATGATTTATAAAAAAGAAGGAGAGGGGGAAAGAGATGCTTATACCTAGGGCTCAAGTAGAAAATATTTGAAAATGAATATGGCAACATGTGTACAAATATGCTTGATACAGATGATGCATTGAATGTTACAAGAGCTGTAAGAGCCCCCAGTAAAATCATTGAAAAAAATCAAAATAGGGGCTGAGCCCCGGTGGCGTAGTGGTTGTGCGCGGGACTGCGGCCCACTGGGACGGAGGTTCAATTCCAGCAGTGGGGCTGGGCCTCCTACTCCCACCGCCGGAGAGCAGTGATGCCCACCCCCCCCCCAAAAAAAAAGAAAAAAAGAAAAAAATCAAAATAAATTAATTCATTTTTAAAATCAAAAACTTTTTTAAAATGTGGGGGGAGGGACGATTTTAAGTGAGATACAAGACAACAACATAAAGTGCTGAGCTGTCCTGCATGAGCACGGGAACCCCTCGATGGGGAGGATAGAACAGGAGTACCAGTTGAGAGTGCATGTCCCTCATTACCCATTTGCTGCCTCCTGTCGTGAGACAGTGACACCCCGGCTGCGCCCTCCGCAGGGTCCCTCATAGATGGGACTATTGGGCCTTCCAGAGTTTCCAGAGGCTGGTTTTTAGCTTCCTCCCCTGTCCATCTCCGTCAGGAAGCTCCGTTGACACCTGTCCTGCACCACAGCCGTTCACCAGCCTCTACTGACCGCTGGGCAAGCACTGTGGCATGAGGTGCAATTGACTGGGGCTTGAGTCCCAGGTTCCTGCATGGGCAAACAAAGCATTTTCCCATGGATCTTCTTGATGAATACCACCCTGACTTTGAGCTACATGCCATATCTTGGAAATGTCTCCCCTGATCACCCCTCATGGACAAGAGTGTCCTGCACACTCCCCTTTCCCATTCCCCGGCCCTCTTGAATCGACATCTGACATACGGTGCATCCACGCGCCTCGTTCTTGTGTTCTGTGTGAGTCTCGAGCGTGTGAGCACCCAGAGGCCAGAGCTCTGCTCCCTCACTCATTGCCAAAGCACCAGGGGTCCCAGAGCAGATCTGTGTTGAAGAACTGAGCAGAGGGCTGTAAAGACTGAGGGAGAAGCCCAAGTGAGACTTCCAGCTTCTGAAAATTTCAGGGACTCACACTCCACAGAAACAACCTACCATTAACACACACACACACACACACACACACACAGGGACTTTAAAAAGTCAGTGGGGAAGCTCCCTGGTGTTTCAAATTCAATGTGTGTGTGTGTGTGTGTGTGTGTGTGTGTGTAGAGGTTGTATATGAAGAAGTTTCCCAAAGTTCATGGGAAAACCCTATGATCATTGAATTCTGCTTTTTAAATATTTGCGTCTTTCTCACAGATTATACATACATATATAATGAATTTTATCGGTGGTTCCCCCCGCCCACCATCTGAGGCAAAGTGTCAAGGGGCAGATGCTCGTGGTCTAGCCATAATAAACAGCCAAGTTTGGGGGTTTTGTTTTTAAAAAGAAGAAAATAGAGTCACTAAATCTTCTCTTCTTTGCAATCATCTACAGAAGGCTCGTTTCACAGCAACCCCACTGCCTCCGGTGGGAGCAAAGCAGAGGCGGCTGCTCCCATAAATGACAGGCAGCCTTGGAAACCCTGTACAGGCTCGCTGGGATCGGAATCCGCCACTGGCTGTGGGTATGGATGATGCTGAATGGGGAAGGTGGGTCGGCCTGTTTCTGTAAAGATGGCACCCTTGGAACGCGATGGGGCAGATGCTCCTCTGGTCTACAGGGACTCTGAGTCAGAACCACTCCAGGGGCTGTGGGCTTGGTGAGACTTGATGATGTTTAATCGTGCTGGGTTAAAACACACTCTGCTCCCCTGACCGGAATGCGCTCTGTGAGGGTGGGAATTGTGTCTGGAACATCTTTCCCTCTCCAGCGGTTCGCATGGAGCAAATGATTAACGAAGCTTTCCCACCCAGCGAGACAAATGCTCCTCGGGTCTTGGACGTGCACGACAGGCGGCCGAAGCACCCAGGCGGACAGACAGCTGGGACCGACCCGAGTGCGGACTGCACGGAGTGCACTTCCCAGAGCACAGCAGGACAGGGAGGCTTCTTCTGCCCGCTTGGGGGAATGTAAGATCGCCTAAAGGAGTAAGAACCTGGAGTCATAAAATGCCTCAACCACAGCTCTGAGTCGCTGTGCACTTGCAGCAAGCGCAGCACAAGAGATGAGCATGTCAGGCGCTGAGTTCAGGGACCGCACCCTGCAGTCCAGTATGGAGAGAAGGTGGCTTGTGTGTCAGTCATCGGTGCCTGGTGTCCTGGCACTGCAAACGGCCCTGTCCTAGGGGTACTTCCCGTCTAGACTGGGGGTGAGGCCATTTCAGCAACATCTTCAGAACCAAGATGAGCCCCCAGAGCCCTGGAAACAGAGTGGAAGAACCAGTGACTCAGCGTGACAGAACCTCAGCCCGGCTGACATGGTGAACCTGACACGTGTGGGGGGGGGGGGGGCGAGGAAGATTTTTAGAGTCTCTGGCATCTACCTACTAGATGCCGGTAGCACTCCCATCTGTGACCCCATAAAAATGTCTCCAGGCAGCAAGGCCAACTCTATAACTGCAAAAAGCCCCCAAACACAGTAGTTTTGTGATTATCTACTCAAATGGACAGTGTTTTGACCCACCAGTCAC
>PVJH01007781.1:0-90075 GCA_004026705.1 Nesogale talazaci
CAGCTTAATTAGCTGATCCAAAGGTCAGCAGTCTGAACCGACCGGGCACTCTGCAGGAGAAAGAGGTGGCTGTCTGCTGGCCAACCGATGAGTCTTGGAAACCCAGTGGACAGGTCTCCTCCGTCCTGCAGGGTCTCTGTGAGCCCCAGCCCACTGGGCAGCCCACAGTGCAAGGCCTTAGCTGTAGGTGGTCGGAGTCCTTCAGGTCAGCACTGGTCCCTTTGCGGCCTGGCTTTCCTAGAGATCACATAAAGCCAATATGTAGTAGGCCCAGTAACTGTTGAACGGATGGATGAAGGAGTTTCTTGGATGAGGAAGCAAACTGGAAGCTCGGTGGGTGGCAGTTTTCTGAGAAGTTCACGTATCAGGTTGTTGGGAACGAATACACCAGGCTTGGAGGAGACCAGAGCAAGCCTAATTTAGTTGGAACATGCTCCCTCCGCCCTCCCACCCCACTGGAGTCCTAAAGTGTTGGTTTAGAGGAAGTCAGATATTTGCTGGAGATTGGTAGAATTTAGTTAGAAGTAAGTGCACTTAGCAACATCAATGGTCAAACATGCTTCAAAGCTCTGTTTGTTCTGTGATTACGTAATATTGCCCTAGAGTAGGGGGTGGGGCAGGAAAAGCACAGAAGAGATAGAAAATGAACACTAAAGAGTAAGGGTATGATTTTACCACAACACTTGCTAACCACTAGATTGGAAACTCAGTGAAGGTAGACAAGGTTTTACTTTCCCCTTTCTACTGCATTCTATTTTTTTTTAATGTGCTTGCGACATTTTAAAGTTTTGAATTTCAGTTGGGTCAAGTGTGTGGGCCTGCATTTTTGAAAGCCTATTTACAGGTGCCCTCTCCCCCAGAGAGCTTGTCTGCAAAGCTCTATTTAAATGTCGGAAGAGGTGCAGGCACTTCATTGAGTCACCTACCCTCACCACACTGGCCAGTTGTTAGGGTCTCCTGGTTAGCATTGTGTCTTAGGCATTTTTAGTGCTTGTTGCAAGGTGGGGTGCTTTTCTGACTTTTGAGGGATGGCCCCTTGTAAGAAAAATCTCCCACCTCTGCCTTTTCAGAATAACAGGTCACAAGTCATACTGTTATCAAAAGGCAGAAACTGGAGCGTTACCAAAGGCATAATTAACCTCCAGTAGGAAGCACTTGCTACTCCACAGTGTACCCCAAACAAGCCTGGCACCTGTGGCATGCTGGTTTATAGTTACCCTTTCAGGATTTCTTCTTCACAAGCACCCTTTTCCAGAAGCAGCCTGCCATGCAGTGTTGCCAGCACTGCTCCTGTGCCCCATGCAAGGCCATTGGACGTGGGGCTGTCCTCTGCTCCCGCAGCTGCTGGACTGCCATGTGCATACGGCTGTGGAGAGGAAGGGATTCCCTCTTTCTCCTTCATGCTGTGACATTGCCCAACAAGAATCCGCACTGGCGGGATCAAGTCTGAGCCAAAAGGAAACTCGAAAATGTAAAATGTATTACAACAAAGCGCTGTTTTCATGTAAGATGTTGAGGTTGCCTATAAGAATTCAATAAAGAAGAGAAACAGAACACAGAACTGTACTGTGGAAACCAAAGTTTGAAAGCTTCTGAATAGGAGAAATGACTAGTGAGTTGCTAACCCCAAGGTCAGTCGTTCCAACCCACCAGCTAGTCTGAGGGAGAAAACATGAGTTTCTATTCCCTTCAGGGTTTACAGTCTTGGGAACCCTGTGTCCTAAGGAGTCCCAGGGAGTTGGGACTTGAACTTGATGGCAGTGAGTATAGTGCTTCAAGTTCAAGTGAGATTGGGAGATGACAGAGACAACTCTGTTACAACATCCTTTGACCTCTCCGCCTGGATTCTTCTAATGGAACTGACATTTGAAGGGGCAGGTGAGAAGTCTCCTGATTTGGTCCTATGGGTTGTCATGCTATTATTGCATTTGCCAAAGCAGATGGGCCAGGTGGCAACGAGGACCCTATCACTATTGATGTATTGAGGCTATTCACTTGGGGGGAGGCAGATAATAAAACATTTGAGGCACACCGTCATACTGTGAAGTGTCTATCTGTAGGAGTGAGCATGAATTCATCTTATTCACATAAAAAGCCCAGCAGTCTACTTACAATTCTCTAATAGTTAAACACAGACTGACTGTGTATCTCCAGAACTCAGTTTTCTCTGCTAGAAACTATGTGAGTTGGATGAAGTGCTTTCCACATTTTCTTGGAATTCTAGAATTGGATGCAAATTCATGGCCAGTGAATTCTTTAATGTGACTCTTCTAGCCCAGTGGAGCTCAATCTTCCCAAGGCTGTGACAGTTTAACACAGTTCTTCATGTTGTGATGACCTCCTGGCCTAACCGTTAAATTATTTTTGGTGATACTTCATAACTGTCTTTTTTGCTACTGTTATGAATGGGGTCAAGACCCACAGGTTGAGAACCACTGCTTTAGTCAAAGCCTCTGACTTGCACCTCATGAGCTTTTCCTGAATGGGTCTGGTAAGAAGTTGAGGGAAATACTGATAAGATTCACCTTATCAGTGAGTACTAATAAGCAGATTTCCAGAAGGGCCATTTTGCTGCATATAAAATGAGCCTCTGAAAAGCAGCAGGAGGAGATATGATTACCAACAAGCTCCAGAAATGGAGTGAGTTCTCTGGACCCAAGGTTCTGTGCAGTGAGATTCAGAGCACAGCTCTGAGAATATCAGAGGAGCTGCAGCAGAACCAGGAGTCAAAGCATGCGTGGAACAGAGTGGCGGCTTCCCAGCCCATGGGGGCAAGTAAAGCCTAGGGCTTTTGTGCTGGAGGCTGGCTTGCAGAGTCCGGTGCCTCTAGGCACTTGGCTGTGGAAGCTGAATTTGGTGACTTGTGAAAGTGGGACTGAGTGCTTCCTGGAGTCGGGTGCCTCTGGGTACTTCACCCATGGCGCTGGTTTTGCTGACCCAAGGAGCTTGAGCTGAAAGCTTTTGGGTTGAGGCTTCCAGTGGAATGATATGCTCCTTTGGGTATTTGTTAGCCGACCCGAAAAAGCTTTATAACATGCCGGATGAACAGCTATTCCGAGCAATTCTCATTGGCTTTACAACTTGTTAACTTTATTAATAAATGCTTTAATCATGAATTTTGTCTGTGAGTCCTATGTAGCCATTGCGGTGGATACTAGAAACCAGAGAGGTAAAATGTCGAACACTAATTAAGAAGTCTGTAACTAAAGACTTTCTACGTGTCAGTGGACCGGTGTGGAATATTCTCCTCCTGCATCCTTTTCATCCTGGTGTGGAAAGTTGAGGTGTATACTTTTTTTGTTTTTGTTTTTGTTTTTTTTTTACTCTGTACTGGTCTACCAGGCACTTTTTTGCCTTTGTAGTTTTATGTCTTAACTTGAAGATGGCTCTTGGGAAATTTCCTATGGAATTGTTTTTTTGTATAGATGTCGTTTAAAACCACTCTACTGGCCTAAGTCTTTCTCTCCCTAATTAGGCATTGCCAAGGTTATTAACTCCTTCAAAGAAAAGCTAAATCCAAGTCCCTTAGTTTTGAGTCTATTTCAAATAAAATGTCTGATTTGGAAATAATGACACCCCCTCCCCGCTTAATATGTTTTTGTTTCTTTCTCATATTTGTGGGAAAAGAGCTCGTGGCTAGAAGTAAAGTATTATACATATGGTAGCTGTCAAAGGAGAAGAATCAGCTCAGATCTCATTCCACAGCCAGATTATTACTCTGTGTGAGACTGGTCAGATTCTTCCGACTGGTTGCTTTTACTCTCCTAATTGGAAAAAATTAGGACTATTAATCATTGTGACACAAGACGAAATGTCATCGTGGCATGACATTCTTATTTTCCACCTGAGAAATAGTGCCTTCTGAAAGGAAAAGCCAACTCCACTTTCTCCCCTTTCCCTCCCCATTTCCCTGGCTGCTCGTTTTCTGGAGTAGATCAGACAAAGGCTTGCAAAACACGGCGGACATAGAAACAGAGGAAGAATGCTCGCCTTCATTTTATTCCATAGAAACCGCAGATATGGGGTGGTGGGGGTGGAGGCCAGCCCTGCTAAGCCCAGGAAATGTGGATATTTCCATAGATGCGGGCGTTTCACATTATTTGCATGTTGGTTATTGGTAGAAATAGAAAGCCTTTTTAGGGATGGGAACATAAAATGAACTGAACTTCTGCATTTTCTTTTTTTTTTTCTCTGTAGAGTTAATGCAGAAGATCACTGTCTTAAGCCAATATTCAGAATTTTCTTATGAAGACAAGAATTTTCTAGCTATGGAAGTAATTGTGGTTTTAACGCATGACTTGTTTTCGTATTGAGTTTTGCCATTTACTAGTGTTCTGGTAGAGTTGAAAATTCATTTGCGCAGCTGCACCTGATAAGCAGCATTTAGAAGAAATAGATAACTCACAAATGCTAGTCTATCTCATAGTTGGTTTTTAAAAATAGTCTTTCGTGCCTTCCCTCCCTGCCCCAAGCCCCACCCTCACCCCCCAGCCCCCAGTAGATGCACTGGTGCACACATGCACGAGTACAGAGGAGCCATGGTGGTGTAGTGGTTATTTGTTGGTTTGCTAGTTGCAAGGTCAGCAGTTTGAAGCCACCAGCTGCCCCAGGAGAAAGGTGAGCCTTTCTGCTCACATAGAGTACAGCTCCAGAAACTTAGGGGGGCCATTCTACTGGGTCCTGTCACCTGGTTCTGAGCCGGAAACCACCTAGTAGCAGGGAGTCGGGTAGTTTTTAGAGGCGTGTGTATTATTATTTAATGAGAGACTGGGGTGATGAAAAGGCTCTGGATATAAATAGTGATGATGGTTGTACAAAATTTTGAAGATAACCAGTGCCCCTTATGTGGCCAGAATGGCCGCTTTCATGATAGTTATTTTACTAAAAGGAGCCTGGTGGCACAAAGCTAGGTGCTTGGCTGCTCTTTGAAGAGTTGGTGGTTCAAACTCCTGAGCTGCTTCCTGGGAGGGGGATGTGACCATCTGCTTCCCTCAGGTGACTGCCTGGATGCTTAGTGGGGTAGTTCTCCTGCCACTCCCTGGCAGGGGTTAGATCCTGTTAGACATATTTCCATAATATGAGACAAGAGGAAGAAAAAGCGTACACAGAAATGTTGCGCTAGACCCTCTCCATCTCCTTCTCTTTGATAGCCAGGGCTGTCTGATAGTTTTTGCTGCCTGATTTCTGTTGCTCTAATAAAGAAGCAATTTCTCTTGTAAGCATCTAGACTTCTGTGATTTTCCAAACAGAGGAATGGTAGCCCTCTAAAGGCTTCTGACATGCTCCATGCTTTCACTTTCTCTGCAAACTCTTCTGAACAGTTGTGGACACACACATTTGGGGCACAGTGGTGCCCAGCTGCTGCAGGCCTTCCTTGGGTTATCTCACTGGGAATTAGAATGATTCCTGCATTAACATATCTACCCCAGTACCAGTGTGAGCCAAATTGCTAATTATTTAAAAAAATTCTAATTATTAATGCCACTATATTTTGTGATGATGAATATAATGCTAGGTGGCGCCTTGATTTTATAAATAATAGTAACATGTCACTGAACTCTTCCTACTTGTTTGGCACCATGCCAATGCTGTGCTGGGACCATTTATTTCTTTCACTGCTCACCACGGGGTCTGGTGTGGACACTGTCGATCCTGATATGAGAAATGAAAGGAAGCAGAGAGATGCCAGAGCCTGCCCCAAAGCACAAGACTCATGGAGCTCAGACGTGCCCTCAGCTTCTGAACCTGTTTTCTTAATCATTATGTGTTCCTGGTCACATCTTTTGTCAGTGCAACCAGCTGCTGTAGTGTTTTGTTTGGGGTTGGTGATGGGATGTGGGCCTAGAAGGAGTCCACTAACGAGAAGATGAAGCACAGTCATTGAAGCACCTCTATTGAGATCAGGCAATTTGGTTAGAACATCGCAGGATATAAAGTGCCTGTGGACATGGAATTATGGCTAATGGTCAGGCAGCCTGTGATCTTGAAGGCTCTCCCCTGGACTTGGCCATCTGTTCCCTGTCGAGTCCCAGAGAGTTTGACCAGGTGTTTTCAGTGGGGTGTGCTTCCCGGAGGCTGTGGGTCCCCAGGGCGCAGTTCTTTTCTCCCTATGTAGTAATCAGCATTTGTCTGATGGCTTGTGAAGGTTTAGGAAAGGCTGTTTTAGCCAGTGCTCCAATGATGTGGGAGAGGAGTGCATCTTTCCCCAATTCATGCTGAGCCCACGCACAAAGCAGTGACGGGCTAAAGGCTGCCTGGTCCTGTCTCTTCCTCCCTCTGCCCATCAGACTGTGTGGCCCATTGAGTTTTCACTGGCTGATATTTGGGGGAAAAATCACCAACCTTCTCTTTGCGGTCTGTCTTTGCCAGGAAGCTCCACTGGAACTTGTTCAGTCTCCTAGTAACTCACAAGTCTCCACTGACAGAAAGGCAGAGGTGAGAGTGTGAAAATGGACCCCCTGAAGAGACAGGCCTGCTGGGAGGAATCTGAGGCAGGCAAGAGGGTGCTAGCGATGATAACACCTTTGTGTAATTGAACTGTCATGCTCAGACCGAGTGTACTTTTCTTCCATGGTACTGTTGCCGTAAATGGTTCCCCACGGGTGACCCATGTTCCGATGCCATTATGAAATCAGGGCCTGGTAGAGCAGTCTTGACTGCTTCCCACATCCCTCTGCTGTGTGTAGAACAATGAGACCCTCCTCTGTTCGTAGGAGGCTTCTTATTATTTGGAAGACTTTCTCACTTGTCCTATTTCGATCTATGTAGCCTCCTTGTGAAGGAGAGAGGAGACAGCTGTTCTGGTTTTAATGATGAGGCAGGGAAGATACAGCTAATAAAACAGGACAGATTGGAGATAGCCCAGCTATGTGGTTTGTGTGAAGAACTCTTGCCAGTTTTCTTCTCAATGTACATACTGTCCATCTCTAAAGAACTTAGCATCTCACTCTCAGTCCACCCCCAGCAGTGGATCAGACCAGGTCCCAAGGGTCTGCCACCTTTACTTGACAACACCAGTGTGCAGCCCAACCGGACCCAGTGGCTGTGTCCTTTGTACCCTCTGTAATCCGCAGACTTGCCATTGCCATTTCCTGGAGGCTCGGTAGTTGGGTATGATTTGTTTACTGTGTGATGGTTCCTTATCATGTTTATAGTCCTTGTAAGTGTGGAGAGGGTCTCATCCTAAGCTTTTGTTTCCTTCTCTGTAAAACAGGGATAATGATACCTGCCTGGCTGATTCATAGTGTAATTATCATGATCAAGTGAAATCATTTTTGTGAAACCATGAAAATTACAAAGTGCTTTGCAAGCGTAAGGGATTATTATGGATGACCTGGAGTTTGAGTTGGAACTCAGCTCCGGTTGGACTACGTAATTGGTCATGATACCTCTCAGGACTGGCTCTCTTGGGAGCTCTGGGAGTGGTGGGTGAGGGGGTGAGGTGGGGCTGTCATTGTTTGAGGTGGTTGGTGAAGACTATGAAGGACGTCTAGAGCCTCTTTGCAGGAACCAGTTCACACTTTTGGAAGTTGGTGACCCAGGCATGACCACTTAGGGCAGAGAGAGACCCATGGTTAGCAAGTGGTCTCCAGCTTTCCAAAACCGGTGTCTAGGGAGCTCGGTGTTTGCAGAGAGGACCCATGCCCTACTGACGGAAACCAGGTCAAAGAGGGATGTTACTCACATTGAGTTGACTCTTAAGTCACGGGGACTTTATGCTTCACCCAATGCCCTTTGCTGTGCAATCTCTACCGTTGTTGGTACATTGATATCTAGGCACAGCCACTGTTCCATCCTTCTCATCCCTGTAAGCCTGCTTTCTGTCTCTCCTTCTTTTGAGTATGTTATTTTACTGCACAGATGCGTCTCAACTTCCAGAGCTGCCTATGTCGTCTCTAGTACTCTAAACAATGCTGCTTGAATGCTTTGGGTGCTTCTCTTATGTGAAAATACATGCAATCATGTAATGAATGACACATGCATGACCATCCCTGTAGAATCTCTTCCTGGAAATGGAATGACTGGGTCAAAGAGGAGGTATATTTACATTTGTTTTTTTGCCAGATTGTCTCCCCCAAAGGTGGATTACTTGAAACTTGGTGTTTGAAAGCGTTTGAAACCTACCTGCTTTATTCATTTTCCTGTCAACATATAGGATAGTACCTGTACTAATTTGTTATTTTAGTTTGTCATGTGATATCATTTGAAATATTTTTTAAAAATTAAGCTAACTGAGAGCAAATTTATGGGGCTGGTAGAACTGCCTTGTGAGTTTCCAAGACTGTCACTTGCTGGGATCCCCTTTATGAACTTCTCCTTCTAGTGCTGTAGAGGTGACTGAACCTGTGGACACCAGCTACTCAAAGGAAGGATGCAACCCCTGGGATAGTGCTTCCTGTTGACCATGTTTCCAGGGAGTCGAGAAAGCTCTCGAAGTAACTTGCTAGCAGGGCTCTCATCGCTGGCCCCATCCTTCTCTGAGTTGGTTTTCTGTGTCTTTGACTATATCCCCACAGTTTTCTGTTCTGCAGCGATTTTGTCGCACAGGAATAACTTCTCACTTTCCAACCTGCAAGAGCAGAATTTCAGGCTCATCTGCCTGCCAGATCCCAGATTGTGTTGTGTGGGCCTGTGCTTTACGAGATTGTTTGCTGAGAGATGAGTGTGTTTTAGGGTGTGCACTGCCTGCCTCTGTTTTCTGGAGGTACTGGGTTCTCCAGATGCTGGGGACATGGCAGGGTGGTCATGGCTTGGGAAGAGGGTAAGTTTAGTGAGAATCTCTCAGGAGGTCTTGATGTAAGGGTTTGTAGTTTGTCAACTTCTGGCCTGTGCCCATCTGCCAGCTGCCCACCCTTTTGTTTAGTGGGCACCATTGCTCTCTTCTGGGACAGCTTTCCAAATAACGAACTCTGGGTGACAACCGCTCAGGTGTGCTCTTGGAAGCTCTCGGGAGTTCAGTTTTTGACTTTGGAATTTTGTTTTTCAGGCATGTTCTATTTTAGCCTCCGGGACAAAAGAACCAGGAATAAGGAACTGATTTTGTGTGCTCCCATCCCCCAACTGGATGGACAACTTGTCAGTATACGAACAACATGCTGGAGTGCATAGAATATGAAGGCTCTCAATCGAAAGAACCGTCTGCTAAGGCGAGGCGAGGCGAGCCTAAGTATAATATTCACCACACCTTTCCAGTGTCTCTTTCTCTAGCACATTCCTGATTTTGAGTGGGCTTAAATAAAGCTATCTGAATCACCTGAATCTTGACAGCAGAACCACTGGGTTTATTTCCATATTTCTACCTCAGCTGGATTTTTCTAGGGTGTGGAAGACAGGGTTGTGGGTGACCTTGTGTATCCATTAGCAACCGAGTTCTACAAAAGCGTCCTTTTGGATCCACTCTCTCTTCCCTGAAGGGGTTCTCTACAGGCCACGCACCTTTCTGTTGCCTCTGGGTTTCCCAGGACATACGTCTTTAAGGTGACCAGACGTCCAGCTTTTTAACAATTTTAACAATATCCCACTGCATTTTAAAATTAAAATAAATATATTTCAATACTGTTTTTGTGTTCTATGAAAATTTTTGTTGTAGACCAGATTTTTAATCAAGAACACTCCACCCCCCCACCCCCCCAGTCAGCGGTGTCCCGCTTAAAATCTGGTCATTTTAGTTGGGCAAGCTGTTTTCCTGGAACTCCTGGACAAACCACAATGTGTTCATTATTCATTGGATGAGTTGGTGTAAGGTAGAGTTTCTAGAGTAGGGATAGAGAGCCTTTTTTTTTTTTCCTGCCAAGGGCCACTTGGATATTTGTAACATCATCCATGGGTCATATAGAATTATCAACTTAAAAATTAGCCAGCTATATTTGGCCAGCCATTTAATCAACTCACCCCGAGTGGGGTGGCTGGAGTGGCTTCTCTTTGGTGAGGTGTGCGATGGTAGCTGGTATTGATGAGTTTGGGGCCCACGTGTTCCCCATCCTTCTTTTTGAGAGATCACTTAGAAGTTCTTCTCCTGGGATTATTTTCATCTGTTTCTATTCCCAAATAAGAACCCTAGCTTTTAGAGTAGTCCACCCCCCCCCGCCCCCCCGTTTAGCATTGGGGTTGGCTAAGTGTAAAGACAGTCCATGAACAAGGGCATTCTCTGCACAACGGAAGGCTCGTTGTGTATCTGAAGTTGCCGCTGTGTCCCAGGAACCTCTGTAAGAAGAGGCATCGGCCAGATTTCTTGTGCAGTGGGTAGCCTTCCCGGACCTTTAGGACAGTTTCTAATCCGGTAGCCTGCTCTGTCCTGTTCCTGAACATACACATGGTCAAGGTTTGTAGAACGTGTGTTGTGGTTCTGAAAAGAACAGGGGAGTATGAAGGCTGGTGGATAGAAACATGGTCTTTATTTGGGGGATAGTCCCCTACCCCCTGCAAAACTGATCATTCTGTGTGGCATGCTGCTGACTGAAACAAAATGATGCTTTTGCCACCACAGTTTAGGCTGCTGCTTTGTCAGCCAAAGACTGCGTGTGGGTTAGTGGGTGCCTGGTACTTGAGAAGTCATCTGAGGAGCTGGTACATTGTCAGTTTCACCTCATGCCCAGGGCCACCCTGCAGCTGGTTTTGGATGGGAGGTACCGGGTGAAATGAGAGAGGAAGCAAGTTTTACAAAGGGGGTGTTCGGGGTATAGAGGCAGAGGTGCTAACTGCTAGTGACCCTCCCCTGATTTCCCATCACCCTTCTTCCTTCTACTAATGCTGCTACTAATGCTTCTTCTCCTGGTTTTGACTTCTGTGAAAGCTCTGCATTCATTTTAGTCTTAAAATGAGCAGAGCCCATTAAACATTCAGCAGGACAAAATGGGGCACCATCAGTCAGAAAGACCTAAATGGTGATGCTAGAGAAGGCATCCGTCAGTGAGATAGTAGAAATGCACCCTGCTTCTCTGCTTTGATTCTGATGAAGCACAACGAGGACAGCAGTGACTTTCAGAAAGGTTCCAGGACACAAGGGAGCGCTCTTTGTGGTACAAAGCATTCTGGGACTCTGGATACTCTGGTCTGGTTACTGAATAGAAACTCTGTTAGCTTGACCCTTGCCTCAGCTACATGACCATCACGTGGAAGTCCCAGAAGAATTTCCCAGGCTGTGCTGGGTGGCTGGCCCACATGCACGTGTAGCCTATGCAAAGCAGAGGAAGGCTGCTAGTCAGGCCCAAGAGACTCCTCATGGGGCCCTTCTGGCCCCAAGAAGAGCAGCACTTCCCCTGGCCCCAAGAAGAGCAGCACTTCCCACAGGGAGCATTCTTTGCTTGTAAGCAGACCTGGTGTGCTGATCAAGATCTAGATTTTCCCTCAAGGGAGCACTTTTCCCCTCCTTTGTGAAGAGACTCACTTAAAATTTTTGTATGAGGTAGCAAGTCAGAATTGCCCTAATGCATCTGAAATAATATCTATGAATTTGGTTTTTAACTTTGTAGGAAGATAAGGTAACAGCAATGGGTGCTGACAAGTTTTACGTGCTGGGTACAAGTTGAAGTACTGTTGAGTGCTTTATTAGCTAGTTGACCTGGCGGGACTCCTCATAGCCACCTTCTGCTGTTATTAAATTTCAGAGGCACCTTCTAAGATTCACAAAGGCCAGCTCCCTGCCCACAATCACACCATGTTAGACATGCTACCAGGCTTTAGTCCCAGGGCCAGGACTGATTTAAGGATCCCTCAAGGTGCAAATGGTTACTTTGAAGTTCTTGATTGGTATCTGAAAGGTTTGCAGTTCACACCCATCCTTTGGCTCCAGGGGAGAGAGGTGCTCCCTGGCACCTGGCAGCAGCGACTCTGACATCTGTTGCAGTGGGACAAGCACTGCAGGGGCAGCACCGATGTGTGTTCTAACTGCAATTGTGTTCCTGGGAGCTTGGTTGGTGCATGATGAGGACCGATAGCAGCAGTTGGTGGGTACAATGATCTTCCCCCATCTCTCCACAACTCTGCTTCCTCATCCTCATCACCTGTGGCCATGGAGGGCCAGCAAAGGATGATCATGCCCAAATCTTGATGGAAAATGGCATGCAGAGTTGCTGACACCTAGATGATCAACATGCGTGTGATAGTTTCATAAAGCACACAGAAAATAGCAAAGCTTGTTTGTATTGTTGGCACAATCTCCACACTGTATACCATAATCTCTGAGCAGTGTCTTTGGCCAAAAGAGGTAGGCATGCAGGAGACTGCATATTTTTATTTTTTTTAATTGCCAGAGTCAGGGTTGTTGTTGTTCTTTTTTCTTTTTCACTTGCAACACTTGCTATTTGTTTATTTTATTGTAAATAAATCATTTTGGGGGGTTCTACAGCTCTTGTAACAATCCTTATATATATATATATCTATAAGTCATGTCCTATATTGTTACTGGACAGGACTCAGTGACTGGCAGACCTGGTAGGTGGGATGGGGAAGAAATTGCTGTAATTAGAATATGTAATTGGTAGGTTTGTGCAAAATACAGGTTTGGGTTTCAATTTTGAGGAACCCAAATAAAAGGAAGGCAATTCAAAAAAAGTTTTGCTACTCGGCTTGATGGTCATACATGCATGCGTTCATTTCAAACAAACACATGTTTGAACACATCTCTGTTCCCAGGGAATGGCTGCAGACAAGTTCTCAAAGGGCTACTCTTGCCTTATCTCATGAGGCACCTTCAATAATAAAGTTCCCTCTTCGCAGTAGCCACACCGGGGAAAAGCTAGGCCATTGAGATTCAAGGCAGAAAAGTCAGCTGAGATGGATTCCCAAGGGGTCATCTTGTTAGATTTTTATAAAGGACACAGGGCCACTGTGGGCATTTACTCAGAAGAATTTTTAAGTAACTGGAAAACTGCACTGATGAGATAAGGAAGAGAAAGGATATGCAGACAGAAGTATGTCCTTGTGAGAAGGAAGTGCAGAGCCCCACAGGCCAGGTTGTCCTTGGAGCCAGGCCCTAGTAGAGCATTAGCGGATGAGATGGAAGACTTCAGATGGGGGTATCAGTGCACAAGGGACTTTCCAGGAGTATGGGGGAGTGGAGGATGGTTGGGGTTTAATGGAATCGTTGAGTATTTGCAGATCTGTCCTTTCCTGCGTACTCCTCCTTGAATAGCTGTAGTCTTTCTCTCTTTCCCATTGTTAATAGACATCTTCTCTCTCCATCACATAAAGACTAGCCTTCCACTTCATTGCACATCTAATCTTAAAAGGATGGATCCTGTAGTGAAAAAACTCGTGGGGTATTAGACAAAAGGATGATTGAAATAGTAGTGTTGGTGTTGATGAAAATTAATGACTCTACTGACAGGATAACAAATACTTTTCGATTCAGGTGGCGTTCAATTCTTTGTTTCCCTCAACATTGAAAGAGAACTTAATTGAGTTGTCATTTGATCATTTTAAAATAATTTTGATGATTGATTACCCTGAGTTTTTTTTTTTTTGGCATATATTCCCAAAGGAATTCAAATTATTGAGAGAGATTATTATAATAAATTTAAATTTCCTGGTGAACAAGTTGTTCTTAGCTGTTAGATTAAAAATGGGAGGTATTTGTGTGGATAGCACTAAAATGGATACTGTGTTTTGTCTGATTTCATCAGTATTAATGTATAAAGACATAATTTAACTGGAAAAATTACCTATTCCATTAAAAATACATTTCTAAAATGATTTTTAGTACTAGCTTATGAGATACATAATTTTTGATTACAAATCATGTATATTTAGTAGTTGTAATCTTCATTGATGGAGATTAAAGTAAAGATAATGAAAATGTTATGTTTTTAAGATATTTAACACAAATTTTAAATTTATATATGAAACTTTAAGTGTCTCTTACCATAACATATTGGTATTTCAATGAAAACTTTTAAAGTTTCTAGTGAGTTTAAGGTAATTGCATATACACTTAAATAATATATTTGTGTGTAAAAATAAATTGTGTACAAGTTGGTTTTTTAAAGTATGTGGAAAATTTTCATTATCTTTTAATTCCAGTTTTCCATGAGCTTTTAGAAGTCATGTATCCTTAGTCTGTAGAGATTTATAATAAGATGGTTAGTAAACCTTTAAAACAAAAATATTTTCAGCAAGATAAAATTAGGTTGGGGTAATAAAATGGAAATTAAAAAATGAAAGAGAAAGGAACATCATATAAATTTTCAGTTTTTAAAAAGCGAATGATTGTTTAGAAATAAATAACTAGTGTTTTGATTCAATTGGGCATATTTTTGAGAATCACGTTAAGGTTCAAATCTGAAGTGTTGTTCTACAATATCTTGGAAATAAGACTCTACTCGCTTAAATTTAAGGCAAAAGCATTTTTAGATGTCAGTTTGAAAATTTATTAGGGGAAGCATCATTGTCATAATTCTTTTCGTGGACATGCAAGAAACCTAAACGCTGAAAAGCAGTGAGCTGTAATGGAGCATTAGAATTGACTTGGTTTGGTTTCTGAGAGAGTATTAGAAGACCAGTTGAAGTACTTCTGCAGTTCATATCAACGTGATAAATAGGTCCAAGGATGGAGTCTAGACTGTCCATCAGGTCACAGTCTGATGTTGCCTTCTTGTGGACATGGCCTTATCAAGAGGATTCTGGGAACTTTTTCTCTTTTTCCCTTGAGGTGGGCCACCCTCTCTCTCTGCCTCACCTTCCTGTGGAAGAGTCACTCAGAGAGCTGAAGGAGCCACGTGTACTTTTGCACCAGCACTGAGCCGCTTCCACCATCATTGTTCCCACATGACTTTGCACCAACTTGCTGTGATCTTCCTGCATTTGGCATCATTGTGTGTATGTACTGCTGAGTCTGAGGAGGAATTTATGGACTAGTATCAGACATGTGAGCTAATACTGGATTTATGGACTTGATCTGGGCTGGGATGTGTTCTCCATATTTAATTGCTCTTTGATATACAGCTCTCTCTTACACACATAGTGTGTCTGGATTTGTTTCTCTGGTCACCCTGGGATAACACACTAGTTTCTGGGACTAATACATTGAGAAAAGCATCTTCTACTCTTCTAAAGTGGAGTTGATAAGTTTTCATTAAGACATTAGCAAATACAATGGTTATGTAAAAAACAAAAACAAACAATAGTAGTGATACTAATTACAATAGTAGTGATACTAATTACTCCTTATACGTCTGCTATTCCTTAAAATCATAGTTTTTCTTCATGCATATAGATATGTGTGTGTGTGTGTGTGTGTGTAGGGGGTGGGGTATTTGCTATGTAGTAGTTGTTCTGGTCCTTTTGCAAGACAGGTGCAATTCAATGAACTTGTGATTCCCACACTCCTTTCATAGTCAAAGTGTCAAGCCACTCTGACTCTAGAGGTGAGCAGGGACTTGGGTGAGTTTCTGAGTAAAAACTCTTTTTTCCCCCAGTTTTATTGGCATATAATTCACAGATCACACAATTTGAAAGTTCAGTCATATTAAGAAGAGTTGTATACTTGTCATCACCATCAATTTTGGAACATGCTATTCTTTCTTGTACTCATTGTTATTAACTCTACGTTCCGACCCCCCCCCCCCAATCTCTCCTGTCATACCCCCTAGAAACCATTAATCTAGTTGCTATCTCTGTAGATTTACCTATCCTGGATTTCCTATACAGAAAAGAATACAAAACAAAAAACTAACAGCAGTAGTAAAGTAAAACAAAAACAATCACAATAAAAAAGAAAGGAGAAAATATTAAAAATTAGGACAAATTTAAAAAGGATCAAAAGGGAGATCAAATAAGATGTTAAATTCTAACCTATGTTTGCAATAATCCTCTTTCCAGTGCATTTTGCATGATAGAAAGGGTAATTTGTGGTCAGAGGGGGTTAACATGATGCTTGAGCCTTGTGCATTCCTCCCCCCCTTGTGTTTTTCCCCATCCCTTTTTAAGATCAGTTTAAAAGAGACAGCAAATGATAGATATTACATTTTAACATAACCGCATCTTTCAAAATCTACTTTGCAATGCTATCTGATAAGGCTACTCCCACCCCTTGTCTATGGTCAGTGGAGGTTCATGGGAGGTTTAATCCTTGTGTGGATTCTGCAAATGGATTTTGGGCTTCCACTGTCAGCCAAAGCCTCCTGAAAAGCAGGTGTTGGCTATGAAAGCTCCGTTGGATTGGATCTTATTCTTTATAATCCTAAGATGAGTTAAAACGCTGGGAAAAAGATCAAGTTAGAAACATCTGGTTGTGTGCTGAGAAAGACTCCAGTCCTTTCTAGATGATGTGTGCTGGTGTGAACAATTTATGGTGTTAGAATGTAGCCACTATCTCATACTGTAAGGGTTGTCACAGACTGTCACACTCACACAAATGGCTGAAGGTCTTTAATGAGTGAACGGTATCAGCCTGCAGATGGCATGGTCCTGGCCACAGCTCTAACTCACTTGGAGAACAAGCTGGATTGGAATGCAGACAGAGTCCCCAAGGACGAGCAAAGCCTGCCTCGGGAGAGCCCCATTGATACTCTACTATGACTCAACATGGCAGAGCTGCTGCTGGTGATCTGGTCCCCACCTCATCCTTCCCTGACTGTTGTGGCACTGCCAGCGTGCCCTGTTTACCATCTCAATGGGCATTTATTTTGGTCACTGCATTGTTCAACATAATTCTGCTTGAGTAGCCTTTCCTTCGGAGGGGGGGGGGCGGCGCATTATCCACCTGCAGTGGCCAGGGGAAATGTCTGGCTAAGGCTTTGCAGAGCCAGGACCTGACCATGGGCCTTTACAAGCTTTCCTTCAGTCACCAGAGCCAGGCCTGGGCTCTGAAGTCTGTGGCGGTGTGTTCAGAGAGTACGGCAGTAGCCATTGGGAGTGAGTGATGAGAAAAGGTGGCCCGGCTGATCTCTGGACTAGATCCCAGTGGAACCCTCTGGAGCCCGCTCCTGACTGCCTTGGAAAGAACAACACAGCCTCCGAAGCCTCTTCTGAGGGGTTCTGATTTTAATCTGTCGAAAATGATTCCTGTGGGAACCAGGATAAGAGGACCTTCGGCCTGCAAAGCATCTGCTCCACCATGAAGTCTTTAGGCAGAGACAATGGGCAAGAATCTAGGACAGCCAAGGTTATTGTCTGAAAGTGACATTTTCTTCCATTCTTTGAATTGAAACAGTTATGTTGAAGCATAGACAAGTAATTGTGCTTTGGGGAAACGAAAAGCTCATCTTTTTGCTACTTTCTCACACAAAGCATGCAAGGGTGTGTGTGTGTGTGTGTGTGTGTGTGTGTGTGTGTGTATTTAACCAGCTCTTGGATTTTTGGAACCAGTGTTTATAGAATCTGACTTAACCAGACAAACATATGGAATGTCAGAGATTACACCTTGGATGCTGGAAGGATTACTGGTGGCCCTGGAGCTGTTGGCATGCTAGCTGTCTTCGGTGTCTGTCGAAATGATACAGTTTCACGTGAAGTGACTGGCTCTCACAAACCCTCACAGGGGATGATTGAGCTCCTGTCTGATGACCTGGGTAATTTTTTTCCCCCTGATCGAGCACTGTATGTTTAGGTACCTGGTCTCTTTATGGGGGTCCTTCAATTTTACAGGGCATCATTTTTAGCCATATGTCTAAAGAGCAGAAAATAAATTTAATGCTTTGTGGCAAAAACTTTTGGGGATGTCAGAAATTAAAAAGAAAACCTAATAAAAGCTAATAAACAAATAAAATTATTACCTGTAGTTCCACTTTTAGAAATGTTGCTGTTGTTAGGTATGGTTGAGTCATTTCTGACTCATATCGAATTTATGTACAATAAATACTGCCTGGTCCTGTACCAATCCCACAATCATTGCCATGTTTGCAGCCATTGTGCCTATCTGTCTGGTAGAAGATCTTCCTCTCTTTTGCTTATTACTCCTGATATAACTTGCTGGTTTCTTCAAGTCTTTGCTCGTTTTAGGTTTTTCCTTCCTGTTGTTAAATTTGCTTGTTTATGAATTTAATGTAATCTTTACAGTCAAAGGATCAGATATATACCATTTGGTATTATGTTTTTTTCCATTCAATTATAGATTGAAAACTAATGAATTTTATAAAGATAAATACTTGAAATGGAAAAGAGAAATGCAGATACCAAGATAAATATCAGAGTTAACATTACTTCTGTGTATCTCAATATCTTGATAATTACTAATGGGGAGTCAATATGGCTTTAATATTTACTCGATTGAGCACTTATATTCTTAATACTCTTGTTTTATGTTGATTTCTCCACTTTCTAGATCATAAATACTTGAAAATTTATCACTGTAATTTTAGGTCTACTGTAATGTGGGATATAAAAACATTTCTCCCCAGCTTTATCTCCCCTAAAGATATGCCAAACATTAGAGGCTGTTTGCCAGCACATGGTGGGAGTCAGATGCTTAGAGATAGTCTCCCTGAAGACATTCAGCCTTCAGACTACTGCCGGGTCCACTGTAAGGTGGGGATCACATCCTTCTGATAAGGAGAGTAATTGCTTGCCTAGAGACTCAGAAAACAGGTCAAACCTGCTCAGTGACATCCAAAGTTAGACCGCCATCCTGTATCTAGGATTCACCCGCCTTGTCACTTGTACCCCCCATCTCTCACCTTCCTGTGGTGTGTGTACCCTTAGATCTCCCTCTCTCATTACTGTATTACCTGTAGTAAAACTCCCTCCTCTGATGTATGACTTCCTGTAATTAGGGGGCTTGCATGTCCCCAGAAGATATAAGCTTTGGTTAGTAATAAATCAATCTCTCCTGCCCTCTCTGGTCTCGCTGTGCATGGACCTGACTGTTGAGATCATGACCATTCAGGAGGTGAGCAAGCTACCATGAACTGTGTCTAACTCTTTCATTTTGCATGCTCTCCCATCTGTCTTAATCCTTATGACTTTATTATAATCTACATGTATATTTTAACCTTACAATTGAGACTATCAAACCTGTGATTAGTTGTAGGGGGGCTGGGCATCCTCCACACTGCAATTAGTATCTGTGGTTTGGTAAGGAGTAATTACCCAGATATTTTATCTCTGTTTCTAATGTGTCAATAACTATTTTCTTTCCATTTGTCATCTAGTCAAGTCTGTCTCTGGGGACTTACTGTGTGTCAGAATAGAACTGTGTGCCATCAGGTTTTCCGTGACTGATTTTTCAGAACTAGATAGATCACCAGGACTTTCTTTTGAGTTGCCTCTGAGTGGACTTGAACCTTTAATCTTTTGGTTGTAGCCACTCTGTTGTCCATTTTCACCACCTAGTGTCCATCTAAAAGTTGTTACACTTAATCAGTGTCCTTTATCAGAAGTTGGGTTTTTTTTTTTTTTGGCATCACTGCCCTCTGGTGGGAGTAGGAGGCCCAGCCTTGCTCCTGGAGAGCTGCTGCTGGATTTGAACTGTCAAGCCAGTGGGCGGCAGTCTGGTACTCAACCACTATGCCACCAGGGTTCAGCTCAGAAGTTGGGGTTTTTTAAGGTTCAGTTCCATTCCTATTAGAGATAGAAGAGAAAAGTTCCTAAAATACTCCACAAAAAGCTGGTGCATTACAGTGAGGCTACAGAGAAGAGATGAAGTATGTAACGCAAAGTTAGTGTTTGACAGGAAAAGCTACAGTTGCTGTCTGTTTGACTTTAGAGATGTGACAAAATAGCCAGCAACCTGGGAGGGGAGTGATATTATTTTATATAATTGTGAAAGAGTTTATTTATTTTGGACCTAAATGGCCCCCTTGAGAACTCTAATTGAAAATTTTCTTAAAGAAATTTTTGTAGAGAAATTGATTGCAATGATTAACATATACCCAGGGGGATGGACAATAGAAATGTCGGTGAGGGAGACAGAGGACAGTGTAATATGTGAAACTAACAATCATTTATAAATTATCAATGGTTCATGAGGGTTGGAGGGGACAATAGAGGAGATGATAGCAAGGGTTCAAGTAGAAAGGAAATATTTTGGAAAGGATGGCAACATATGTAAAAATATGCTTGATGCAATTGATATATGGATTGTTATCAGAGCTGTAAGAGCCCTTCATGATTTATTTAAAAATTAAAAACTATAACATGTAGAAAATCATTGCTGATGTCAGATGGAGAGTTGCTGGGACCAGCAAAGCTGGTGTTCCAGAATGATGTTTATTTGTGCAAAGGTATTTGACTATGCAAAAGCATTTGACTGTATGAATCCTGATAAACTATGTTTTATATCATCTGATTAAAAAAAAAAGAAATTGTTGTGAAATATATTCAATATTGCTTCCCTCATATCTCGGATAGTTTCTATCAAGCATTTCTCTCAAACTCAAACTAAACTCACTTCCATCAAGTGGATTCCAGATTCCAACCCTGTAGACAGAGCGGAGTTGCCCCCGTAGGTAGGCAGCCTCGTCAGTTGTGGGCGTGGCGACGGCAATAAGCAAGCTTGTTGGGTGCCATTGACTCACAGCAACCCTGTGTGATGCAGACCTGACCCCTAGAGTCCTCTTGACCTTCACATGTAGGAAGACGTTTCATCCGATTGTTCTTCCTTTTAGTGGCTGATAGACTTGAACTGCTCACCTTGTTGGTAACAGCCTAAAACTTACCAGTCATTGGACTGACAAAAGAGACATGGTTTGTAGTCTTCCTGCTCTACCACGATGACCATTTTCTTTCTGCTGTTTTCATCTATCCTTTGGAATTGAAGCCAAAAGTCTCATCAAGCGCCGGAAGAGGCAAGTGGAAGAGAACAGAAGGTCTTGGAGAGGCTACAAACACCTATTTAAAACTCATAAGTCTCATTCTGCAGCTTCACTATTGACACTACTGTTCCGGGAAGTTTCTGAGTGCACTTAATCACAGCAGAATGTAGACTCCCCTTCCCACCCCACCTGCAGGACATAGGAAGTGCGTCTTTTAAAAGGTGAAGTACATGGGTTGTAAAATTCTCCATTTAAACATTCAAGGAATTAAGTGGCCATGCTCTAAGTTATATCGGATTTTGGTGTGTAAAATTTTATGCCACAGCTATAGTGATAATAGACTCATCTGTATCTTTCTACAAGGACCACCCAGAGGGGGCTTTTTTTTTTTTTTAAAGCATTATCCTTCTGAACTTGTAATTTTTCATGGCTTCTGATCCAAATGGGGACAACAGATGTATCTGATCTTCCCCTCCAATGGTTTACAAATAAAGCTGTAAGGTGAATTCAGAATTCCCCTTCACTGGCAATGGTCAGTGCTAGCCTTGCCTGATTCCTTGTGCCACTTGATGAAGTGTGTGTGTGTGTGTGTGTGTGTGTGTGTTTGCACGCACCCACTCATCATGAGGTCATTTTCTTCCAGAGACTTGGCGTATATAGTTCCAAACTATTAATCCAGGTAACAATTTAGGTACTTGAAGAAGAGCAAGGCTTCTAAAAAACATCGAGTTCCCGTTCTGTGGGCTTCAAATGAGGCAGCATGGGTTAGATAATGTTTGGGAAGCATTTTTAGAGCATGTTTTCTTAGGTGGTTTTTCAATCACATTAATAATGTAAAGACAGTTTTAACTTGAATCTGACTTGACTTCCCTCCCTTCCTTAATAGCAGATAACTTCTAGATTAAGAGTTTTTCAAAATACCACTGAATATGCATTTTCTTTTTTCTGTCAGAAACTATAATGTGTGGTGGAGTCATTCCCAAAAGTGATCATGGTTTTCACATTTTAATATTTGAAGTATTGTTTCAGGATACAATCATTGTGGTATAATCTAACATAGCATAACATAATATAATGATGTGTGTGTGCATGTGCATGCACAATGCTTTTTCTAGCTTTCAAAGTGTAGGGCAATTGTTAAGTAGAGGGATGGAGAGTGAGAACAGACTGCTGGACAGTTGACTGCCCCAGAAAAAAGTCTGGGGCTTTTAATACTAAGATGATGGAACTAAAAGGCATGAAATAATCTCAGATAATTTGTATATTAGTAGCTTCTAAACCCACTCCCACTCTCCTCACCACAAAAGACAATTGAGGTCTTGAGTGATTCCTTGCATTACTGAAGTTTAGCTAGGCTAGACTTAAGCCAGAGATTAAGGAGCCAGAGGTTTTAGGACCCAAGGGCTTTTAAAATGAACTTTAAAGGATCCTCAGTAACAGTGGTCCTTAGCCACCATGATGATGCATCTCTGTGTTTTCTCGCTTCAACTCTTTTTGCAGTTTGTATAAACAGATCCCATCATAAGGTGCTTCTTTGACCACACGTGTTTATTTTTTCTTTTTTAATCATTTTATTGGGGGGGGGGTTATACAACTCTTATCACAGTCCATACACACATCTATTGTATGCAAGCACATTTGTACATTTGTTGCCATCATCATTCTCAAAGCACTTGCTTTCTACTTAGCATTGTCCATGCTTTAGATCCTAATTTCCCCCCTCCCTCTGCTCCCCCCTCCCTCATGAACCCTTGATAATTTATATATTATTTTTTTGTTATATCTTACACTGTCCAATGTCTCCCTTCGCCCATTTCCCTATTGTCCATACCCCAGGGAGGTGGTTATATGTAGAGCCTTATAATCGGTTTCCCCTTTCTACCTCATCTCCCCTCCATCCTCCTGGTATCTCCACTCTTACCACTGCTCCTGAAGAGATCACCTGTCCTGGATTCCCCATGTTTCCAGTTCCTATCTGTACCAGTGACCATTCTCTGGTCTAGCCTGATTTTTAAGGTAAAATTGGGATCATGATAGTGGGGGGCGGGGTGGGGAAGCATTTATGAACTAGAGGAAAGTTGCTTGTTTCTTTATTGCTACACTGTACCCTGACTGGCTCATCTCCTTCCTGAGACCCTTCTGTAAGGAGATGTCACTTCACCTACAGATGGGCTTTGGGTCTCCAATCTGTACTCCTCTTCATTTGTAATACAATTTTTAGTTTTGATGTCCAATACCTGATCCCTTTGACACGTCGTGGTTACACAGAATGGTGTGATTCTTCCATGTGGGCTTTGTTGCTTCTGAGCTAGATGGCCACTTTTTTACTTCACGCCTTTAAGAACTCAGCCACTATATCTTTTGATAGCTGGGCACCATCAACTTTCTTCACCACATTTGCTTATGCACACATTTTTTTTTCAGTGATCATGTTGGGAAGGTGAACACCATGGAATGCCAATTTAATAGAACAAAGTGTTCTTGCATTAAGGAAGTATTTGAGTGGTGGCCCAATGTCCTAGCCCTATAAATATATACACATAGATCTATTTCCCTATCATCATGTATAACTATATTTACCTATGTACATGCCTGTATTTAGACCTCTATAAATTTCCTTTGCCTCCTAGTTCTTTCCTCTATTTCATATTACTTTCCTTTTGTATCTATCATGTTTCCCACTATCAGTATTTATTTGGGTTTCAGTAATTTCTCAGTTACATTACTCTTGATCAATCCCCACCAGACCTCTCACACGTGTTTCCTTATTTCATCAGGACCTTCTTTTCAGGTGGGAGTGGGCCCTCTCCAGCTGTACCATGGGGCGGCCTTGGTGACCCCAGCCAGGACAGAATTCTAGCCACCAGGCTACTGGCTAGAACCTTTGCCAGTTGGCCTCTCTGTAGACAACACTTCTGTTTTCCTGTCCTGCTTACAAAGGAGTGGGGGTGGGCAGAGGGAGTGTTTGTTCTTCTGGCATCAACACCAGCTTCAGAAAATTCCTTGGAAGAATTTGGAAGGGGGATGGTAAAGGCTTGATCAGTGTTGGCTTCTGTTCCCCAGAAAATGGAAGCTTATGATTGAGATCTTGGGATTTGAAAAGCCATTGGACTGAATGGCATGTTGTCTCCTAATACCTTTGTTTGTAGTTGAGAACCTTTGGAGATATATTTGATGGAAACCTGGAAATTAAAAGTCATATCATCGCCTTTTCCACTCCACCCAACCAATATGCAGATGGATTCATTAATATAATGGAAATCTGAACCAAGTTGTTAGCAGACTCTCATTTTCCAAGCAACTGATGTCTCAAGTGGAGTTATTTCAAACGTTTGATCTGGATTTCAGGGTGCTGCCACCACTGAAAATGTGCTGCAAGTTCTTTTAGTCCAACGAGGTCCCTTTGTCTTTCGGCCGCAGGGAACAGCTACAGGGGTGTACCTATTCTCTTGATAGAATTGAGATTTGAATTAAAGGAATTGATATGAAATGTCCTGTCAGCTGTGAAGACTTCTCCAATCTTCAGTGCGCAAGTTTTCCTGAGTCATTATTTCCAACAATACTTTTATTCATGGCAATTCTGATTCCCTGCTTTAGTAACATAGTTCATTTATATACTTATAACATGCTTTAAAAATTATCACTACAAAAATGCGGGTAGCACAACCTTTGTCCATTAAATAACCTGGCACAGATAGTAAGTGAGCAGGGTGTATTTCAAAACATCTCAGTTTCTTTGTCCTCGAAGGGGTGCAAATGGTGAGAAGCAACGTGGCTTGGAGAGAGTGCCCTGTTTCTTCCCGAGAGCAGGGGAGGTTCTGGACGGATAGTGAAGACCCTGCAGTCACCCGCAGTTCCTGGAAAGGTGCCCAGCTGCTGTGTCCCCACGGTGGCTGGAGAGAGCACTGAGACTGAAGACAATGACCACCGCTGCACAGAGGCACTAAGTGGGCACGTGATCTAGGCAGGCTGGATGGTCACAGCAATGATTGTTGTCATTTATGGGGCTTCGTCTAAGTTTATGCAATGTCTACTTTGCTCATGGAGGCAAGTCTAGACTTTAATAATCAAAACGGATCTTCGAAGAATATTCAGTATGTTATGTAATGCGTAATGATATGCAGGGAAATCGTAAGATGATCAGAATGAATTCCTTCAAGGCAGGGCCCTGATGGTGTGATGACGTGGACACTGGACTGCTAGCATGGAGGTCGGTTGTTCAAGCCCACCCGCTGCTCCTTGGGAGCTGCATGAGCGTGTCCATGCCTACGACGTTTTACAGAACTGTAGCTAAGGGCTCCGTGAGTTGGAATCTACTTAAGTGTGGTTTTGGTTGGATATCTTCAGTGACTTAAAAGTAGTCTGGCACATAATACATGTCCCCTAAATGTGAATGAATGAATGAATGCATTTGTACTAGACATCGAAGTGTCTACTTGCCCAGCCCCTTGTTGTCCCATCTGATCCTGCATTTTCCATGCCTGAGCTGTTAAAAGTGTACGTTTTGGCACAGGGCAACCTCAGTATAATTTACTGACTGAGTATGTTCCCTGAGGAAATTTACTTGCCTCTCTGTGCCTCAATTTTCTCATCTGAAGAAGAAAGCTAATCACGAACTGCCAATATTTTTCAGTTCATTATGAATATTCAGTTAGTTGCCATTTGTGGAGCACTGGGAAGAGTATTTGTCTTGCCTATACTATGCTCTATGTAAATGTTTCCTAAAGAAATGGTTAGATGAATCAATAAATATGAGTTCTGTTGGACTACGTCTCTCCTTGGGCTGGGGTTGAGGACATAGTCCCAGAGATAGGAATCTGTCACCTGAGTTTGGCGGGACTTTGGTCCAGCTGGAAGAGAAAGGTGAGGTTGCATTCCTCTTCTAGAAAGTGCCCAGTGGGAACTTGAGCATCTTAAACCCATTACCATAGCTGTGAGAAAGGATATGTCAGGTCCAGTGTGAGGGTGGCCATGACAGGATCCTGTCCCAGGGCATCTCCAGTGGCTGGGTGGTGATTAGCTGATGAGCAGGCAGCTTGTGCAGAGAGAAACTGAGCATGTGGGGAGGGCTGGAGAAGAGGGGAGAGAGTGGGGATTGTGGCTGCTGTGGATCCCCATTAGAGTTTGAAGATATGCAACCTGCACTTCCTACCTCCCCGCACGCACCCAACATACACACACCTTTTGTTTGTTTATAACCTGTTTACAAAGACAATGTGAATAGAATGCTTAGTCATTTACAACCACTTGACCTTTCTTTGTTAATTGGCATGTGTTGGGGGTGGGGAACAAACAGAGAAAAACCCCACTTGTTGTCTTAGAATTTATCCCTAGAGGCAGAAGCAGCTAGAACTTAGGCCACCTCCCCCTTAGGCAGGTGGTGGTTTGTCACTTGCAGTATAATTAATGAACAAAGCAGTATTAGCCTCTTGAGTGGAGAGTCAAGTGCCCATGGAACATTCAATAGTACTTGAGAACATCGTATGTTACAATTTAAGTGACCATAGACCAATAAGAAAGTTTAACTTGTGTCTGCTGTGTTGGGTGTTCTGGTGGAAGGGGTGGCATGGTGATGTGCTTCGGGAAGGCTACAGGCCAAGACAACTCTGGAGTCGTTGCAGTCCCTTAAGTCCGGGGTCGACCAGAAGTCCGAGGTCGACCAGCTTGACTCTGGCAGGCAGCAGCTCATTCTGGTAGAAAAAGACACAGTGCACTTGTGGGAAGGGGTTTTTGTTTGTTTGTTTGTTTGTTTGTTTGTTTTAAAAATCACATAACATCTAGTCATTGTAAAATTCTTTTAGCATCAATTTTTTTTTTTTGTAGCTGCAAGAGATAAAAAGCCCACTTCAAAGCATCCTCAGACTACAGCCCACAGGCCACATGCCACCCACTGAGGACATTTATCCCTACTGTCAGATGTTTCTGCCTCCTCTCCCTTCCTGCTTAGCAGCCATCTCATCCCGGGCCCTCAGTGAATTTGTTCACAGTTTTTTTTTTTTTTTTTTTCACTATAGTCCAGCCCTCCAACGGTCTGAGGGACAGGCTGTTTAAAAAGTTTGAGGGCTGAGCCCCGGTGGCGTAGTGGTTGTGTGCTGAACTGTGGCCCACTGGGACGGAGGTTCAATTCCAGCAGTGGGGCTGGGCCTCCTACTCACACCACCAGAGAGCAGTGATGCCCCCCCCCCCCAAAAAAAAAAGTTTGAGGACCCCTGGCCCACCTCAAAAAGTTGCTTTAGGAAGGGAGAGGGGAGAACCAATCACAATGATCGAGGTACAAACCCCCCCCCCCCAATAGACAACAGAAATGTGGGTGAAGTGAGACAGTGGGCACAGTAAGATGTGAAAATACAAATGATTTATAAATTATCAAGGTTCAAGAGGGTTTGAGGTTGGGTGAAGGAAGGGGAAATATGAGGAGCTGATACCAGGGGTTCAAGTAGAAAGAAAATGCTTTG
Organism: Nesogale talazaci; assembly: GCA_004026705.1. NCBI lineage: Eukaryota > Metazoa > Chordata > Mammalia > Afrosoricida > Tenrecidae > Nesogale > Nesogale talazaci. The sequence continues at coordinate 27,143 of PVJH01007781.1, forward strand.
AAAATGATGGCAACATGTGTACAAATGTGCTTGATACAATAGATGTATGGATTGTTATAAGAGTTGTAAGATCCCCCAGTAAAATGATTTCTTAAAATAAAAATAAGTTGCCTCATGGGGGGGTGTAGCTTTTCTGGTTGTTTTGACTAATCAAATTGTATCTGAGAGGAATTATTGAGAGGCAAACGATGGGAATACATAATAGTGGGGCAGGAGGACAAAAAAGAGGAAAGAAAAAAATGTATGTATATATATGTGTGTGTGTGTTTATATAGGTGTATGTGCAAATACATCATATGAACTTTGGGCCTCTACTTAAATCTTACGTCAGTACAAAACAATTTGTTCTAATAATGTGGCATTGTATAATACTCACCTTCCTGATATGATTGCTGAAGATTAAAATACGTGCATAAGGAAATGTGGTGAAAAAATCTGATGGTGCACAGCTATTACAAGATATAGCACCTGGGGTCTTATAGATGTGTAGTAGCAAGGAAGCAAGAAAGGCCACATGGCAGAAGGACACCAGCCTGTGTGATCATGAGGTGTCAATGGGAAGAGGTATCAGAAGTTCAGAAATACGCAAGCAAATCGGTGTAAGGGGCATGGATGTAATGGAACCCCAAAGCCTACCTATAAAATAATTGGACAGCCCCTCTCAGAAAAGCCACACAGAAGAGATGCTGACTCAAAGATGCACTAGAGAAATGAGGAGCCACATAACTGTCTTCTTCAATGGTTTCTCCTCTTACTATTTTGCTTTTTATTTGTCTTAATCATATTTGATTTGTATAGGTTCATTTGTATATTGTAAGACCTTTGGAAATATTTAATAACTAAAAATAAATAAATAAATAAATAAATAAAACATTACCTGGTACTTGAAAGCCAAGATAGCTAACTCTTTAAAAACAGTAACAGGAGTAAAGGTTCCCTGAGGATGGGGGAAGGAAGGAATAGCGAGCTGATAGCATTGATGATCCCTATAACCCCCCTTGATGGAATCGAACAGCAGATATGCCAACAACAAAAATAAAGGTTCCTGGGAGGAGGGTGGAGGTTGGAGGGAATAAAGGGGAACTGATATCAAGTACAAGAGGAAAGAAAATATTTTGAAACAGGTTGTGATAGCAGTTGTACAACACTGCTTGAAGCGATAGAACTATGGAATGTTATGATGTCTGTAAGAACTCCCAACAAATGGATTGGAAAAAAAAAAGTTGGCTCATGAAACTATCTCCCTCGGGGACAGAGCTGGCTTTGTTGAAGTGCAGAGAGTGGATTTCTAAGAGTCTCTCCCTCATATGCCGCATCTACATGCTTTGGGATGAAACAAGAAAAGAAAGTGTCTTCTTCCAACGTCAGTACACAGAATGGAACAGAAGGACTCAGGCCCCGAAGGGCTTCCAGGCCTACTTCTAGCCATCCTGCTCCACCCGGGATGATGGCTGTGATTGGTGCTGTCTGGATCACATGGTATAGGGACAGCCAGGGAGGCTAGGATGCCACAAGAGCCAGCTTGGTTGGGGGAGCAGGGTGGAGGAGGGGCGGTTCCTGGGGGAGGAGAGTCTGGCAGACAGAGACCACACTTCTACTCGAGCTCAGTGAATGGTAGAGTGTTTGTTATTCAGGAAACCACTCCTCCAGGGCTCCACTCGCCTGATGCCAGATAAATGCGCTCTCACGCTGTTTGGAGTTGCTTATTCTCTTCGGGGAACATGCACAATGAAATTGTGATGCATTTCCAAATGGACATGTTCTATCCTGTGTGTGTGTGTGTGTGTGTGTTTAAAAGTGTGCTCTGATTCACCTTTTTAATACTTGTAAGGGAAAAGGGAAAGCTGTTTTAGCAACCACTATCCTAATGATGACTCCCTATTTCTGCCCTCTGAATGGGGAGATCGTGGAAAGTCAGAACTAACCTAGGTGGGGACCAGCCCACTCGGAGTGCTCTTTAGGCTGGCGGCTCAGGCAGAGGACTCTTTGTCACCCGTAACTTGCAATCGCTGTGGAAAAAAAATCAGTCTGGCTTAAAGGCCCTCCAAGTTTGCCATGCAACATTAACCAAGACGTGTAACTGTCATAAGTGAACGATTGGTATTACTTAAGCAGTCCAAAGAGAGTATTCCAGAGCTGAAGTTGTAATCTCCCCAGAGAGCTGAATCTCCCTTCCTTCCATAAATAACAGCCCATCACACCTCCTTTAGACAATGCGAACAGGCTGCATTTCGTTTTGTCCTAAAGGATTTTTGCTGCCTGAAATTGAAGTGCAAAATTACCAAAGGCGTGTGTGTGTGTGTGTGTGTGTGTGTGTTTCTCAGGTTGATACAATGAGAAAGGCAGTTCTCAGGGTTAGAGTCAAATCCTATGATTTCCCTTTCTTGTCTACTTTGCAACTCATGCTCGAGGCACCTTTCGATTAAGTTTTCCATTTCAGACACAAGATGTAATTCGAGTTCTTTTCGGTTACGGCGTGCCCTGCCAGAGTGTTATTTGCTGCCAGCAACCCTATAATGTGGTGCAGTGAGAGACTGTCTGTTTGGGTGCGGTAGTAAACGTGTGTCCAATTCCATCCTCTAAGCAAGCGCAGTGACTTGACTGCTGCGCCGAAATGCTTTGTCACCTGCTTCCTTCTACATCAGATTTCCCTACGTAGGAACGAATATGTTCAATAGTCTACAAGTCTGAGTAGGTGAACTCTTTGAAGGCTAATAAATACTGAGTAGACATCATGACAGTAAAGGGCTCAACGGGAAGTTTATCACCGAGAGGCTCTTTCTGCAATGTCTGCTCCTCAGGGTTACTTTTAATGATGAAAATCTTAGAGTTTTGAGTGTCTTATCCTAGTCTTAGTCAAATGCCTACATCTTAGTACTTCTTAGTCAAATGCCTACACTGATATATAAGAGGGCACTGAACAGGGTCACAGCAGGGAGCCTGATGGTGGTCATGGGACTTCCTGATCCACTTCAATTTGAGTCCAGAGTTGAGATTTTCCCATTCCTGTAGAAATATTTGCCGAGCTTGAGTCCTGAGGAAAAAGTGTGTTAATGTTCATTGTCCACTGATGAATAGTACAGTGATGGAATCTTCCACAGGGGTTATGACCAAGTTGAAGTAATTGCTTTTTAAAAGATCAGCATATGGAGCGCTAGCATTCAACAACTTCCTTGTTGGTCCCTGCCGAAGGAACATGCTGTCTTCTGTCCCGTGGTGTCCCCTGCCCTCTCTCCGCAGATAGCTATCTGGTGCCTGTTTACTGTGATTGTCTAGTGCTGGTCAGAAGATTTTGATGTGACCTGTGACCTGCCACCTTTCAATTCTTGAGAATTTTTTAAGGGATTAAGATGCTTTTCAGGGCGTCAGGGCAGACTTGGTTAGCTTTGTCCATCCTGGCTGCCCCGCTCCTGTTTGCTAAGAGAGGGCCCACACTTCCCTCTGGGAATGCTCAAATCCACCTCTGGGGGGAAGTTCTACTCTCTGATCCATGGAACCAAGTGATCTCTTTCTGTGGTCTTGGCATTGACATTCTTTCCTAGGGCATGCCAATGCCACTAGAGCGTGACACCATTCGGACTTGTTTGGTTCTTTGATATTTTGTGAGAGTACATTTTCCTCCCCAGTGACGGTATACTATCATTTTGTTTGAATTCAGTATTTCAATACTGAACATGCAATTTATTTTCCAATTTAATTCAACATATTTAAATTTATTCCAGTGGGTTTTTTTTCTCCTTTCATATTCACAAACATCTTTTGTAAGAGGTACAAAGGACTCCCCCTTTTCTTGGCAGGTAGCTGAGGTACAAAGATAGTTCATGAAGTGCTCCCAATTCACTTGACTGTCACAGACTCCCTCCTGACTGTGACCCCATGTGTGTCAGAGTTGAACTGTACCCCAGAAGGTTTTCATTGGCTGATAGGTCTTCCAATGCACTCGGGGTGGACTCAGACAGCCAACCTTTGAGCTAGTTGGGGAGCATTTGATGTTTTGCACTGGCTCAGGTACAGTGCCTTGGAGGCATGCTCATTACAGTGTAATCATGAAGAGAAGTTAGGCATCACCCACCACCTGACAACTGGTGGCCATTGAGCTGATGGAAAGTGGGTAGAGGAGGTTCCTCCTGGGATGTGGAAAGTTTCCTGTCGAGAAGGGGTCCTGTTGGCCCTACATCTCGACAAATGGGCCTGGCTTTGAAAGATGCAGGAACATACCCTTGTGAGGGAGAGAACAGTGAGACTTTGGCATCAGGGCAAGAGTTTGGCTGGAGTGGAAAGCTTGTTCAGAGGAGTAGGAAAATTCAGGTTGGAAACTCAGGATCAGCATGTGTTTGAGGGTGGAATGAGGAATAAAGACTCAGGCTAACAGGGAGGAGAGGCATTAAGAGCTGCCCCTGAGGTCCAGGTGAGCAGTATTTGAACAGATTTGATGGGGTGGGAGGAGAAGGGACACAGCGGACCAAGGGAAGATATGTATCTCTCAGAAGGGCTTGTCTGCAGCATTAGACTGGTAAGTAGGAGACTGAAAGGTTTGGGTTATACTCACGGAGTTTAGTTGTGACTGACTTCCTCTCAGGCTTCTGCCGGGTTCTCCATGGAGCAATGAATACAAAACAGGATGACTTACGAGTACATATTGGTATCTTTTTGTTGGCTTTTGATAACGTAGGGAAAGCTGGGTTGAATCTGAAGTGTAAGCAGTTTACTTTGGTAATAGTAGATGAGAATGGATAAGGAACATTTTAAATATTGATGACAGTAAATGATGTCTAAATGCCACCAGGAGTTTGGAAAACATGCATTTGCAACAAAACAATTGAGATGCTAATTCAAAATAGTTCCCTATCATTTATTACTAAAGATTCTCTGAAGACTTTTGTTGACTGGCTCCTTGAACTTTGCTGAGTATATTAAAAGTGACAGTTCCTTTGAAATGTTCGGGACTGAAGACCTCTAGTCTTAAAAAAGAGTGGTTTCTTTTATCTTAGTAAGGAAGATTCAAGAATTTAAATGAATAGACAAGTGTTAGCTTGAAAACTAAATGCATGCTGCAAGTGCTTATCCACATAGGAGAGCATAACTAATATGCTAAAGATCTTTCTCAGAATCTTAAAGACACTGGTGAGTGAGATCAAAATGGGGCTTTCCAGAGTGCCTCAGGAGTCTCCCAGTCACAACAGAAAGCAAATAAGAGTTGTATATTTACCGTAAGGTGTCAAGTATAAAGTCACTTCAGATGCTGAAGACATATTTATTGAATTCATACTATGTGCTGCTAAGCTAGAACTGTAAGATACCAATCCACCTGGATTTCTATCCAGAAACCTGGGCAGCAATCTAGGACCAAGGTTGCTAGCACACTGATCTTCAAACCAACGACCTTACTTGGGGACTTGTGTGTCTGCCGTAGCACAGAACTGCTTTTTAACAAACCCTGCTCATGATCCTGATGCAGACTCGAGGTTGGGAGCCATTGCTCTAGTAAAGGTATACATAGAACATCATTTAAAGATCATACAAAATTATTGACATAAAAATTAGCCTGCTGTCTTCTATTATACATGTAATCAGCTCATCCCTAATGTGACTGCTGGAACTGCTTCTCTTTCGTGAGGCACACGCGATGTTAGCCGTTAACCGATGACTGACTTCCTAGGCCTGATATAGCCCACCCCTGCTCTAGAAGCTAGATACCCAAACTTATTTGGCCTACTGTTTGATTTTCAGAAAAAGAAAAAAAATTACTCAGCAAACACTCCCAACCTCCCACCCCAGCAGTTAAAGACTAAAATGCAGGATAAAGTTTAGCAATCTCCTAGTGCAAGAAGCCCTGGTGGCATAAGGGCCATGTATTGAGCTACTATCTGCAGCATCTACGGTTCAAGGCACCAGCCCCTCCACAGAAGACTGGGGCCTTCTGTGCCTGTTAACCCGGCAGGGACAGCTCATTCCTGCTTTATCAGGTCGCTGGACATCAAGAGCTGATGCAATGGCAGTGAGTGTGGTTTGGTATCTGCTTATGTAACCACCTTGGATTATTCCAGTCCCTTCCTACCCCTCACACCCCCGCTCCCCCAAGACACTTTGGGAAACACTGCTTCAGGAGATAGTCTTCAGTTTCCATTGGAAAAAAAATGGTATTTTAATATTATTTGCTTACTTTTAGTTCAATGGATTTCATTGTATACATTTAAAGACATTTTTTTGACAAGCACCTAGGCTTCGGTTTACTATGATCGATGGCACAAACTGGATGAAGAATTTGTACTGGCCTGTAAGTGAGTTTTACCTTCTCCCTTTCCTTTCTTCTTGTAAGAGAAGTGAGTCCCTAAGTCCCGTGGATGCCACCACTAGGGCATCTTTCAATACACAACATTATTAGTTTAGCTCAAACTTTCATCCCCACGTTAAGCAACTGCAATCACAATGTCAGCGTCGGGCCCTTTGGGAGAATCCCACTTCTCAGCTGATCCTCCTTCTGCAGTCAGAGGGAGTGTTGTTAGGTGCCAAGCCCTGAATGCCTTAGTCGCGAAGCTTGGTCTGCAAGTTGTGTGCAGGATCTGGACGGAGTAGCCTTCTCATTCTCAACACACGACCTGCACTCAGCCTCAGCACAGGTCATTCCAAGAATCCTTGGATGAAGCACAGCCCCTCATCCTTTGTACCAGCAGTTGCCTCTACTTGGCCTGTTCTTCCTTTTCTTCCTTGCGTGGTGAACGCCTGGTCATACTTAAGACCTGAACAAGATATTTCTAAGCATCCCAGGCAGAATTTGGGCTCAGTCCCAAGCTGTCAGATTCCTTCGCGTATGTCTCCTCCAAGTGATCATTCAAAAATGTGGACTCCAGGCTTCAGATCAAAGAAAAAAAATAGTAGTAAACAAAAACCTTACAGTTTAGTTAGGTGCTGCAGGAGGATGTTTACTCACCTTGAAATGCCCGCATCTTGACACCAAAGAAGATAATCAGGCGGCCAACAAATATATGAAGCAATGCGCCCGATCACTAGCCCTTAGAAAGGTGCGAACAAATGACACTGAGATGATCCATGCTCCCAAGCTTGATAGCAAACATCTCCATGAAGACAGAAAACAACCAGTGCTGATGTGGAGCCACTGGCACCTCAGACTTTGCAGGTAGGACTGTAAAATGAGCATCCGCTTTGCAATGTAATATGATGCTTCCTGAAAAGCTGGCAGTGGAAATACCGTATGAGGGAACAGTCTCTATTTGGTAGATATACCAGAGAAATGGCATGTGACATGGGTAGATATAAACATACCCATTTTCTTTTTTTAGAAATAAATAATTTTGTTGGGGTCTCTTATAGCTCTTATAACAACCCATACATCCTGTGTGCCAAGCACATTTGTACTTTCATTGCCACCATCCTTTTCAAAACATTTTCTTTCAACTTGAGCCTTTGGTATCAGCTCCTCTTCCCCCCCCCCCTCCTGACCCTCCCTGCCACTCTCATGACCCTTTGTTAAATTTTAAATTATTATTATTTTCATATCTCACACCATCCGTTGTCTCCCTTCACTCACGTTTCTGTTGTTCATCCCCCTGTAGGGTAGGTTAATATGTCGATCATTGTGATTGAGGCCCCTTTTCTCCCCACACCGTTCCATTATTGTTCCTGAGGGGATCTGTCTATCTTGGATTCTGTGTGTTGAGAGCACTTATCTGTACCAGTGAAGTGGGGTCATGATAGTGAGAAGAGTGGGGGAGAAGAAAGCATTAAAAGCTATAGGAATGTTGAATGTTTCTTCAGTGTTATACTGCACCCTGGCTGGCTCATTATTTCCTTCCTTCTGTGAGGGGATGTCCACTTGTCTGCAGATGGGCTTTGGATCTCCACACTGCTTTCCCTTGTTCGCATTTATATGATTGTTTGTTTTGGCTCTTCGGATGCCAAAACCGACCCAGTTGATACATCATGATTACACAAGCTGGTGTGTTTCTTCCATGTAGGCTTTGTTGTTTCCCTGTTAGATGGCTGCCTGTTTAATTTCAAGCCTTTAATACCCCAGACACTATGACTTTGAATAGCTAGGGACTATCAACTTTCTTCACCAAATTTGCTTATGTACCCATTTTGACTTCAATGATCATGTCAGGAAGGTGAGCATCACAGAATGCCACGTAATTAGAATAAAGTGTTCTTGAATTGAGGGTGTACTTGAGTTGAAGCCAATGTCCATCTGCTCTCTTAATACTTAATATAAAAATATGTACATAAGCCTTTATCTCTATCATTATGTATTAATATATTTACATAGATACATGCCTATATTTGTACCTCTATAAATGTCTTCTGCTGCCTAGTTCTTTCCTCTATGTCCTGTCTCACTATCATGTTCAACCATGTAATAAGTCCTCTTTTCTACACTGCCCTTGATCGAACCCCACCAGGCATTCTTTGCCCTCATTATCTATTTTAGATCTCTTATTACTGTTCCCTTGTCCGTGGTTTTATTGGCTCCCTTCTTCCCTGTCTTCCTGGAACCATCAGTCCTGCTTTTTTTCTCCTCTCGATTGTTTAGCTTGCTTATCTTATATAGATAGATATTAAAAGAAGATAAAAGAAAAAATGGCACATATAAATAGTTCTAGGTCTATCTTTTGACCCTTATGCATGCTCCAGGATCGAGTCTGATGAGGTGCCAACCACTCCTCTTGTAGTCTAAATTCTCTTGCTGGGGGCAGTTTGTTGCTTTGCTCCCTTTACTGCTTTGTTGTGTTTTCTTTGTGTTGGGTTATCAGTCTAGACACAATTCCCACCCTGTGTCCCCAGTGCTGTCCCTGTAGTGCTGCGGGTCAGTGAGGGGATGTTGTATATCAGGGTGAGGTGGAGGAGGGGGCTGGTCCTATGGTCTTCTTTTTGTCTTGTCTGCTCCAAACAGGAGTTTTGTCCTTGGGACTGGGTGGACCAAGATATGGTCTACTCTCTTGCTCTCTCTAACTTTCTGTCTTAGTTTGCACACCCATGTTCATTGCAGCACTATTCACTATAGCAAAGTGATAGAAACAAATGTCCATCAGTGGAAGAATGGACAAAGATACATTGGTGTACTCAAATACTGGAATACCACAAAATGTCAAAGAATAATGATGAATCTGAAAAGCTGCGTAACATGGATGAACCTGGAGCACATTATGGTGAGTTAATCAGTCAATCACAAATGGACAAATATGAGCTCAAGATGGTAGAAGTCAAAAGGTTTTCATACTAAACTTTGATGAGTACTAGGGGTGGGAAGGGAAGAAAAGGAGGTGAAGTCATGGGCTAGGGTTAGTCAAGTGTTAAGTGGAGTCAAGTGCTGGGCAAAATTCAATAAAGGAAGTTGGTAAAAAATGGAGACAGTGGAAGACAATTGAAGATTTGCAAGAATTAAAGGCAACAGAGGCCATTACTCTCATGTACACAGTCCTAAAGTCGTGTTGACCTATGAGGGGCACTTGGATAGACATGCAAACTGAATAGATTAAGGTTGGAGACTGATAATATACACATTAATGCACACACATGTAGGTGTACCCCCCAAACTGGAAAAAAAAAAGCTCTGCTGGATTTTAAAAATATACAGTTTTTCCAATAGGTAAACATTGAGCAATTTGTGCTGAGTTAGTGCACCCAGTCACATCTCCAGGGAAGATTCTCTTTAGTCACAGTGAATTGTTTTGTGCAAGCATTTTTGCTCCAACCTCATTTTTTTGGTGATGGCTGATTTAAGAGAGCAGTGTGTGGCTATGAAATTTTGTTTCTTGCTCTGGAAAAAATGGGAAAAACTCAAGTGGTTTTCTGATTTCAAAAAAGGGGAAATGTTGTTTGATGACAAACCTCTTTCTGGATGTCTGTCAACTTCCCGAAAGAACAAAATGTCAACAAAAGTTGTGCACTTTGCTCGAAGACCAATGACAGATTACATAATAGTGTGTGACAATAAAGGCCTGATTTGTGGCTGATGGGGGACTGGTTTAGCTATTAATACAGTGCATCAGATTTTGGCAAAAATGAGCATGCCTCTCTCTCCCCACTGACTTTTTTCACCTGACCTCTCTCTATGCCACTTCTTTTTGTTTCTATGAATGAAGAGGGACATGTCTGACAGAGGACATTTGTATATGTGTATTTACTCTTGCGGCAAATATATCCATGAATGTGAAAAGAGCACACAAGGTTACTAAGAATTTTTAGATGTAACCAAACACCATGAGGGAATCACAGTTGATTGTGACTGGGGTCTTCCAAGCTGGTGAGTGGTTCAATTCTTGGGCTCTCCCTGTCCAGACAGAAGAAGAATGATTAACAGTGAAAGAAAAATGAAACAATGAGGCAAATGAACTCATAGATCCTGTAAACACCCATCTCCACAACCATGCGACTAGAAGAGATAGATGATGCCTGGCCACCCCTACCAATGGCACTGAAAGGATCATGTTAGAAGATCCTGAGAGAAATTTGGAATAGAATTCAGAATTATAGAAGCTCCACGCTTGCTAGTTGGATAGAGACTTTGGACCCTTACTCTTCAGATCTGGAACTGAATCACTTGCCCCCCATCTCTACTTCCTACCTTCATTAGAATAATCATCCATTTAAAATCCAAAGAGCATCCATTTAAAATCCATTTACACCAGAGTAATGTTTGGGGCATGATAAAAGGATGAGTATAGGAGACAAAATACAGTTTGAACCCGTACCAGCTGTGCCACAAGAGAAAGACGACGTTATCTGTTTCCATGAAGATTTATAGTTTCAGAAACCCAAACAGGTGATTTTACCCTGTCTAGTGACTGCAACTGAGATAGTTATCGTTTATTGTGCCATCCTGGCCGATAAGCACATGTGGGATCAATTGAAGGGCAGAGCGATAAATGGCTCAGTAAACCTCACCTGTTCAGTTCCTAGGTCTCTTGCTTTCTGATGGTCGGACTAGGGTGTAGCTGCCTTAGTCAGTCCTCTGCTTCAGCTGGCAAGGCTTACTTCCTGCAAGATATCCTTGATGAGAAGTCACATGGACCTACCCCAATGCAGCCTTGGGGGCTGGAGCAGCCATGTGAAGACCCCTGTCAGCACTGACATGCTTACACGATCACTGATTCGGCTTGCCTCCTGCAGTCGGCATCATTGCATGTGTTTTGTGAAATGGAGGAGAACTTTGTGGATTGATGTGGGACATATGGGCTAATGTTGGACTTGTGGACTTGGGCAGCACTGAGTTGGGATGTTTTCTTGATGTGCACTTACCCTTTATGTAAAACTCTCTCTTATACATATGAGTTTCTGTGGATTTGTTTGTCTAATGTCCATGGACTAACACAGTAACAATGGCCTCAGACATATCAGCAATTGTGCATCTGGAACAGGACTGGGCAGTGTGCCCTTCTGTTGGGCATGGTGTTGCTATGGGCTGGAATCCATGCTGTGGCATTTAGCAACAGCAACTTAGGGTTGCTGTACGTCAGAATTGACACAATAACATTAATTGGATTTTGGTTTGGTGGATGTTTCAAAAATCTCTATGGTCTGGTTTTAGATATAATTAAGGATACCAGTAATTGCTTTTGAATTGCATGTGATTTACAACCAGTCCGATATTGACAGAGCATTAGATAGCAGCCATGGCAAGTCTTGTACACAGAATGAAGAGTGTTTCCAAATTTACTACTGCTGAAGTGTTAGTAGTTCAAGAAATGCTTGACTATTTTATGCCATTTTTATAGTGTGTATTATAGAATGTAATACTTTGTGAGATAATTGAAAGACTTATTTTAGCTTTCTAATTAACAAGGTACAATTTTAGATAAGTATGAAAAATGAGGTAAATAAAATTAACAAAAAATATATGTAGTTTACAATTCTTTGATACTCTAAAAAATCATTTGCCAAAATGTAAGCTCATATGTGGTTTTAATAAACTACATTGTTTCAATAGCTTACTTTTGAGAAAGTGAAACATTTTCATAAGTTGTTCATGAAATTATATTGCATCATCTGCCAAGTTCCACGTGTACTATTTTTGCAGATGGTGAAGGCTAAGGGGAAAGCGGAAGGGGAGAGGTCATGTTTTACAGACCATCTCAAGTGTTAGCTGCAGTGTGGGTGAGGGAGACCACCATCACGAGAGGTTTGTGTGAAGGCTCCCACAGTGGGAAAGAAGCCGCTGGACTCCATAGAGTGAAAGCTTAGACTTAGGAAGGTTGTTGAGCTCATGTGGCTTTTGTCACATGGCCTGGCTTGGTGTACATGAGTCCTGTGAAAGGGAATCCCAGCAGGATTTTTGTGTGAGATAATGTTCTTACACTAGAACTGTACTGTCTCTCTACAGTTGACGTAATCTACAGTGAAACACTTGGTTTCTGTTGCCGCAGACACATTTTATGCCTTCAGTAGAGGCATGCAGGTGGTGGTGGTAGAAAGTGCCACTGAATTGTCTGAGGGATAGCAGAAGGAAGCGTTACCAGATCCCATGCCACCTTCACAATTGTGGCTGTATGAGCCTTTTGTTGCTGCCATTGTGTCGATCCATTTTTCTTGAGGGTCTTTCTTTTTCCCACGACCTATTCTACCAAGTACAGTATCCTTTTTCAGGGACTGACCCCTCCTGATGGATCCCATGCCCCAAGTACATGAGACAAAGTCTTGCCCATGCTAGTTTCTAAGGAACATGTAATGTTCTGGTGGCGCTTCTTCCAAGGCAGATTCATTTGTTCTTTGGGGAGTGTCTACCATATTGGACAGTAGAGAGATAGAGCATCTCCTCTATGGTGAATGTTCTGGTGGGCAGTGCTGGTCTGGAGGCTCCCCCGGCAAAGTCCTTAAAGTTTGCTGTCTATATCTTTCGTCGCAGATGTCTGACTTACAACTTAGGTTAGCCACACATTCACTCACTTTCCTTTTTGAACTCTAGACTCCTTACTTTACAAAGTCCAAGACTTCCAACAGAAAGAGAGAACTAGGCATAACTCACTGGTAGGTACTTGCACTGTAACTGTCCCCCTCCTCATGACTGCCATGAAGTTGATGCCAACTCATAGCAGCCCTTTTGGAGGACGGGGTATAACTATCCCTGTGGGTTTCCAAGACCAATTGTTTATATGGAGAGAGAAAGGCCACAAACATCGTGATAGTTTATGTGGGCTGTTCTCTATAGAACATGCATTTTCACTTGTCAGATTATGAGAAGAATGGTCATCTCTTTATTGGCATGATAAATGCCAAACTGTTTACTTAACAGTAGAAATGATTTCTTTGTATTTGCTTAATGCCTACTTAGCAGAAGACCTTGATTCAATTAGAGAAGGATAAACCAAAATGAAGAAGAGTTAGGGAACACTGAAATTTAGGGTAGAGTCTGGTGAAATTTAATCATATTGAGTTAATCTTTGTTATTCTCGTTGGAGGTTTTTTGATACTGAGAATAGACTTTAAAAGCTTATTTTAATTATGGTTAAAATATAGGCAACACATATGCACTTGTCAGTTCTACATGTAGAATACGGTCAGTTTGGTTTCATTCTCCACATTGCATTTCCATCCTCTATGTCCCAACCCATGTTGTTCCACTAACACTGACATATATGTCTCATCTTTCCCTTTAGGGTTAAATCTATACAAATCCCTTGCTGCCCAGTCAATCCCAATCACAGCCAGTCCAATCATAGTCATTTTATAGGACAGAGTAGAATTGCTCCAAAAGGTTTCCAAAACTGTAATCTTGGTGGTTTCAAACTGCTGACTTTGAGATTAGCAGCTGCTACGACACCTAGGCTTCTAACCAGTGCCATATAAAGGAAAGAAATACGTTCCTGTTAATATTTTAGAAGCCTATAACCTCTCCATGTAATCATACATTACTTTCAGAAGCCCTGTCACCTCTCCAAATTTTAGTGATGCCTTTATCAGTTTCTTTATCACTCAACTGTAATAATAGCACCCACGTCCCTTTTCAGCATCACTGGAGAATTGAATAAAATATTGTATATACAATTAACCCATGAACAACTTAGGATACAGTGCCACCCCCTTCCTCCACCCCTGCCAGCACAATTGAGCATCTGTTAACTTTTGGCCCACCTGAAACTTCACTGCTAAGACTATTAGTACTATCAACCAGAGACCTTACCAATGGCATAGTCAATTAATACATTTCATGTATTATATATACTACATTGTGGCTATATCTGAGTTACATTTCCCTGTGAGGTAAAAAGATGTTTCACAAATAATGGAAGGTTTTTGTGCCTGCTGGTGTAGCTCTTCATGAATTTCATTTTCTGTACAATGGTCCTCATGCCCGACTATCTTGAAGTGGTGAGTGACCAACCACAACTATAGATGTCAGTTCCGCTGTGCCACTCTCTGCTGTAATGACAGGACTTTGCTCTCCTTCTTACGAACACTTCCAGCATCACTGGTGGCGCATCACATAGGTGCTTAGTCGAAGTTTATAGTATTATATTAAACATCATGAAAAATATGTTAGATTTTTGAGGGCACTTTTATTGTGACACAACATTTACTGGAGTGATGGGTGGCTCATGCAAATTTCTGTGTTATGTGGTCTGTCTGCAGTTTTTTTCCTAATTGCCACACCCCCCTAACATGTTTTCCTATATCTATCTATCTATCTATCATCTATATTTTTAAAAATCCATGTATTAGTAAATCATGCAGTTGAAGGGCTATGTTGTTCAAGGACCAACTGTGGTTGTCATTAAGTACCTTCAGGTTGGTTTCAGTTGACATCATAACCACAAGCAAGACTAGAACTTCCTCCGTGGGTTTGCTGTTGTCTTTTGGGGGCAGATGACCCGGGCTGCTGGCTGGGTTTGAATTGCTCGCCTTTCAGTTATTAGCTGAGTACTTCATCCTGGAACCACTAGGGATCCTTATGTCTATAGCAGACCCTAGAAAGGTACCAATGCCCTGCAAATATAAGTATGACCTCATTATATTAAACCCCCCTTTTCTGTAACTACTAAGAATCTGAAGAACAGTTTGATGCTGAGTCAGGTCCAGCTCTCTTGATGTGCACTCCCTGCTGGGCACGTCTCTAGTAAACACCCAATTGCAGTGAAGGGTCTTGTTCTGAATACTGGCTTTCTGTGCTATGATTGGCATGATGAAGAATACTTTGTTTGGGTAAGAGGAGCCTTGATGCTGTGGATTGCTCAAGCTCTGTTCTTTTTGTGGACTTTTTCATGCCGAGCCAGTGTTCCCGGGAGATGAGCGAGCCCTTATCTCATGGAGGAATAAATACCAGTCTCCATTCTCGGCACAGACAGTTGTCTTGGAGTATAGTAGACAGTCCTCTCTGCATCAGCTGCCATCTTTATGCAAGAGCGTGAAGTTGTCTAATGCTTTTAGTAGTTAAGCTTAGAAGAATCTTGTGACACGTGTAGAACGGCGTCTTGGAAGTTCACGTGAATCCGTGTTCCAGAAAGCAAGCACAAAGCAAAAGGCAGTGTTGTTCAAACACTATCTAAGGAGGAAAAAGATGTCGCACCAAGCTGCCAACACAGCAGTCTCTTCATTAGTGATTATTGTAATTTCAAAACCTCTAATTTCTTCAAGTACAGCATCATTTAAAGTTGACTTCAAGTCTCTTAGTCTTGACACCTAATTTTTTTCATATTACAAATTCGCATCAGATTCTTCTGACAGAAAGTTAGTCACCTTCCTCTTTGCCATCTGTTTTTCGTATTGCTGGCTTCCAGCCTGGAAGCTGTGCGGTGGGAAATAGCCAGCCCCCAAAGAACCTGGCGTGATGCCTCGCACGCACTGTTGCTTATTCAGAAAGTGGTGTGCCTTGGTGGAAATTGAAAGATAATCCCTTCACTTTCAAAGCACGGTATGCCCTCTATACTACTAATAGACTACATTGAAACTGAACATTTTCTAATTGGAAGACTAGTATAAAGAATGGATTTGTTCCCTGGATGGTTCATGAAGCTGCAATGAGTCCCTATCATCTGGCTTGGTTGATGGAGAGGCAGGGGAGCTCAGGTGTGAAGCTGCCTTCAAGATCTGACTGAGAGCTCAACTTTAGCCAACAAATAAGTTACGTACAGCTGGCATGCTCCTTAGAAGGAAGAACATTGGACAGGTTATCAGGAGACACAGGTCCCATTGCCATCAGGCTTGGTAATGAAAAAGAGGAAGATCCACTAGGAGACAGAGTGACACAGTGGTTGCAGTGATGGGCTCAAACCTAACAATTGTGTAGATGGTGCAGGCCTGGCGGTGTTCCAGGATTGCATGAGTGGGACCCTGTCAATCGCACCGAAGAATGGCCGGGGCTTTATTTCTTATGGTGGAAGTTGCCTGTGCATTTAAACAAAGTATAAATTGCAAATAATGAGAATATCTGTTAAATTTTAAGTAATTTCTGATTTCTCGGTGTGTGAGCCCCTGTCCTTCATAGGAACTTGAACTTTCTATCTAAAGACAGTAAATGGTTAGCAACAGATGGAAGCTGAAATCATTTTAATTCTCTTCTTTATTACCAGTTATGCTAGCTTTCAGAAATCGCACTGTAGGATTTCCCTACCACCACCACAGATGATGTGTCATTTAAAAATATTTAATTTGCATGGATTTTTCCTTTGTTGAAGAAGGCACTGGTGGAATAGTGATTACAAGTTGGGCTGCTACCTGCAGTGTCAGCAGTTCAAAGCCACCAGGCACACCTTGGGGAAAAGATGGGGCTTTCTAGTCCTGTAAAGTTACAGTTTTTAGAACCCTGCAAGGACCAGTCTACCCTGTCCTCTAGGTTCACTGTGTGTCAGTCAGCATGGACTTCCTGGCAGCGAGTTTAGTTTGGCTTCTGGTTCTTTAGTTTAAAGGAGTCGAGGTGATGCAGTGGTTAAAGCAATCAATAGCCAACCAGCAGGCCAGTGTTTCACGGCCACCAGCATCCTGCAGGAGAAAGGTGTGCCAGGCTGCTTCTCTCCAAGATCCGCAGCTTTGGAAACGCAGCGGGCAATTCAGTTGTCTTCCATATTCACTGCCACGCAGTCGACTTGACAGAGATGGCTTTGGTCTCGATGGTTTCCCCATCATTGTAAAGAGTATTGCCTCAAAGGTTGTGCACAGGAAGAATATCGCGTAAGTCTTTGTACTGCATCCTTCACGGGTAAATAGAATGCATTGTAAAACAATATTGAAATAGGAGAGCTCAGAGGGAGGGTTACAGAGAACTAACACACTTGGCTATTAACCGGAAGGTTGCACGTGCACCCAGAAGGGCCTTGGAAATAAGACCTAGAGATCGACTCTGGGGAAGTCAGTCCTTGGAAGCTCCACAGAGCACAGGTATACCTCGACAGTCACAGGAGTGCCATGCATGGTCATAACTCAATAGCCAGTGGACCTGCCAGGACCTGCAGGATTTACATTACCACCCAAACCAACCCTGGTACCCTGTGTGATAAAACCCAAACCAATCAAGCCGCTTGCTGTCAGGTTCATTCTGACATGTGCCCTATGCCCACTGCACACTGTGCGTGGGTTGGTCAAGGCCCTGGTCACTCAGAAGCGGATCCCCAGGCCTTTGCCTGGTGCCGCTGTATAAGTCATCATGGCCAGCCTTTCTGTTCATCACCGAGCACTCACCATTTGCACCACTCCATGAGGGGCATGCATTTGAGATGAGTAAACAAGAAAATACGTGTAGGCATCCCTTGCATCAGAAGCTCGATAGGGCAGTGTTTGCGCTTCTATATTTTGCTATTTAAGTGTGTGTCTTTCTGTTTGGTGCCCATAGACTTTATGTATATTGTTCAGCATCCATCCTTGGTCTTTGTGAATGGTGGAGCCATTTGTTTTTGTTATATACAATCTGTGACAGGGACACAGGGGTGGCACATTCTCAGTTTGTTCATTTTTACTTGAATCGTGCCAGCAGAACCCTCTCAAGACTGCAGTGAAGAATTGCCACATTGTTGACATGTTGCCCTCCTCTAGGACTCTGGGACTCGTACCCCATCACACCACCAAGTTCTGTCTCAAGGGCAAGCGCTGTGTGGCATGTGGGTCCAATTATCCTCTCCGTGACCATTTCATTCGGTGGAAAATCTGTAGTAAATCAAGACTAGTAAGCCTGTTTGTTAATATTGGAATCCTCAGACGCCAGCTGTGCCGAGATTGTTTACTGCTTATATTTATAGAAGAGTTTGCAAAACGCTAATACTCTCTGTCATGGAATGGTCTGATTGTCCATGTTTCTTGCATAGTAAATGGAGCTGTTATTATAGTGTCTTCTACAGGTTTTCCAAAATTAAACTTGAGAATGGGTCTATATGCAAATATTCTGATGAACAGAGCATTTGAGAAAATAGCATTCATAACTTAATTATACATATCTTTGAGTGGATTTTAGTTTTGTTTTTTTTTAAATTAGTGTCCCTACCCTTTCCCTCCATATCTCATCTATAAGGAGGCATCAAGTTATTGCAGGAGCTGGAGTGAGATTTTAAAGCCCAGTTACAGTCCTTTGGTGGGTAGATCTGTCTTCTGCATTTGTATGTGACCTTGATCCCTCCCTCTTGTCACACTGAACTAAAGTTGGATTCAGGATCTTGCCTGATGATTCCAAGTGTGGAGGTTGTGGGATCTTGGAAGCTTATGTTCAGCCCTTTCTTCTCATCTCTACTTTTCGCCCACCTCCTCTCATAATTGAAAAGTAAATACTCTTGTGACAGAAGGGAAAGCAAAAGAGCTTGTTTCACAAAAAGAAGACAGAGACCCAGCATTTCACCTTTGCCTGATGGCTCTCACCTCACAATGGATGGCCCTGGGAAAGGATCCACCCCACAGAGGGTGGGTCAGAGAGTTGCACGGTGGCACATTGCTCCAGACGCTGCTGCGGGCTTCTGAATTCCAAGTGTGCCTCCGTGTCCAATTGGCAATTAGACGTGTCCTCTGTAACCCAGCTGCTTCCCCGAGGCTGCACCGTGTAGTAGAGCTGCCCTTGAGCCGCTCTTTTATCCTAACAAGCAGCGCTACTTACAGGATTTCAAGAGTTAACCTTTCTTCCCTGACTTGCATGTTTTTATTCGGTTTTCTTTAGGTCCTGCCCGGGGAGATCACTGTTCTCATGGTGCATCCGGGGACACTGAAGCTTCACATGGCTCCAGAGTGTGGATGTCCCAGTGTCTAGCTTTTGTCACTTAGCTGCCCTCTTGGCCTGTACAAGTCTGTTCTCTTGTAAAACTGCCTCACTGAAGATGTGACATCATCTCTTCTAGAAATTGGCTCGAAGGTGCAAGAAAAGTGTACAGAACTATGTTGTATCCTCCAGAGTTGAAAGTCTCTTACTTTATGTGCATTGTACTTGGGGAGGTAAGGAAACATCTCACCACCAGTTGCCACTTAAAGACTCCAGTTGACTGATCCTAAAGAAAGAGGGGCTGTCTTTCTTGGCTAAAACATCCCCCACCTTCACCCCCAATAGGAAAGCATCCTGTTTGACTGAAGCCACGTAATGACTTGATCCAATTGCCTAGATGCTACTTGTCTTGGGAATGCACTAGTAGACAAATGTTCTAGCAGATAATGACTAGGAAATAGATTTTGCATGTCTAGAAGCCTCAAGAATGATCGTCCTTGGCACACATTGGGATTTGGACAATCTTAGGGGTGGGCTGAGGAAGGTGTTTGTTCATGTGATGATGCTGAAGCTCCGAGCTGTGATGGCTGCTGGGACACTTGGAGATGGTTGTATGATGAGACACTGAGTAATAGGTGAACGGAGCAGATGTTGGGAAAGACCCATTGGGGACAAATCTGTGAGTGGAAATTGGGCCACTGGATGGTCAGACTTTAGGATATTTGCAAGGGCAAAGAGCTGACTTACTGTTGAAATAAGGACTTTGTTTCTGTCATGAGTGGAAATGACTCAATCTTGGACTGGAAGTGGCAGTAAAGAATCTGCCAGGCTGGAGATCACGGATGAGCACCGCTGACTCAGAGACAGTAGAGCCCAAGTATCAAAGGAGAAGAACTCATTCTTGAAGTTAAGATCATTGAGTAACTTGAAACTGTCCCCACTGATGACTTCATCGTTGGGTCCTTTGCCCTCTGCTGTTACTGCTGACTATTCGGCAAGGACAGGCATGTGACACTTGTTGCACTGCATTGGACACCTTGGGCGCCATGAGGAGACAGAAAGATGGGGTGAAGGTTGATCTGCTTTCCAGACCTCACCATCTCCTGTAGATGTGCATTGTTCCTGGCTCTGATGTCTTCTCTTGAGGCTACCTGTAGGACAGTGGGAGGAGGGCATCAAAAAGTTCATGGAAAATTTCCATTATCTTTCAGTTCCATCTTTCCACAACATTTTTGAAACTTCTTATTTTAGAAACCTCTGCCTACATAAAGGTCAAGTAAGCACATCAGCTGACTTGGCCTGGGAGCACCTTTTTTTTTGTTTGGGTGACTTGGGGGAAGGCTTGAAGACTAGATTATCGGGGCTGAGCCTTGGTGGCGTAGTGGTTGTGCGCGGGACTGCAGCCCACTGGGACGGAGGTTCAATTCCAGCAGTGGGGCTGGGCCTCCTACTCCCACCACCGGACCCATCTGAACTTTGGCCTTGGGCAGATGCTGATCATTCTCAGGTGTGAGTCCCTCCATATTGTTCTTGTTGCCTTGTAGACAGGTCTATTGTTTGACTGACATTTGAGTTCAGTTCTAGACATGAAGACTGACTGATGGAAGACCACACTCTGGGGGTTCCATTAGCTCCTGTTTGACTGGCAAACCTGATCAAATTTTAAGTTTTGTTCGATTTTTTTCTCTTTGCCAACGACCTTATCTGATCTCAGAGCAGTTGGTAGTGGTAACTTTACCATTTAATTCTGGTCTGAGGGTCCTGGAGATTAATGTTGCTGTGGTCCATGGTATCTAGTTTTCACTACTTAAACTTTATACTGTATCTTACATAGTTGCCCGTGAATTGTTGACACCCAGCTGCTGCTCACCAGAGTAGGATGTAGAACGTTGTCTTTGTGAGCCACAGTGTGGTAGTTATACAGTCGTTTGTCAATTTGAAGGATTAAAAATGAGGGGGGTGGAGTCTAGCCTGTCATTCAGGTTATGACCAGTGAGGCCTCTGTGTGGGTATGGCCTTCTCCTGAGGATTCTGGGAACGTCTGTATTCCTCCTTGGAGGTAGGAGACTTTCACTCTCAGTGCTCAGTCTCTGCTAGACGTTCTTGTTGACAAGCCACATGGACACAGGCTGATGGCAGTCAGAGTCTCAGAGCTGAAGGAACCACGTGAAGACCCCTGCCAGTGCTGAGATGATTACAACGTGACTGAATCCACACGACTTTCCACCCATTGACCTGTGTGCATTTGGTGTCATTGCATGTATTTCATGAGTCTGAAGAGGACTTTATAGATTGGTATCAGACATATGGGCTAGTATTGGACTTACGGACTTGATCTGGGCTGAGATGTTTTCTCAATATTCACTTGCTCTTGTATATGAAGCTGTTTCCAATACAAATATGAGTCTCCCTGGATTTGTTTCTCTAGTCCACTCAAACTAGCACACACATGATGCCACTTGGCCTTGGTGACTCTTTGAGACAATAGTCCTGTGACCCTAGGCCCAGTGAATCCTCTGGCAAGGTGTTTGCTTATGTCTAAGAAGTTTTCATAACTTTGCCAGCTTTATGTCCCACCATACTTATTGGTATCAAACTTAGATATTTGCATGTGTGCTTGAACTCACGCACCCATATACCCTTTGTATCTAGCCAGACATCTACTCAGAAAACATTGTTCTGGCGAGATTGCATATACAGCAATATTTACCTCTCTTGCCTTTAACTCTTGCACTCCTGGAAGTTATTCCCTATGCCAGCATTGTCACTCTTCTTCTTAGCATCAATATCTTTTAATGAAAGATCCATTTCTAATGTGAGCCTCTCTTCTGCTCCTTTTCAGATGGTTAACCTTTTCTTCCTTGATAGCTTTATTTTCTAAACACTAAGAATACATCGTATGTTTGCAGCACTGTTTCTCTCTCCTCCTCTCTTAAATCTTTTCCTAAGCTTTTTCTTTCTTGCCTCTGAACGCTTTATGAAAACCCCGTGTTTCTCACGTACAGAAACATTCTGCGATCTGTGTTGGCGTGGTAACAGAATAGTTCATCTCGTGGGCCCTCATATCTATTCTGAAAGGCCCAGCCAGTGAAAACATGATCGTTGGTCATCTTCACCCCTCCCCCAGCCTCTTTCAAACCATTCTGTTTTGGAGGAGCCCTGGTGGTACAACTGTGAATGGAAAGGTCAGCAGTTGGAATCCATAAGCCACACCATGGGGAATTCCATAAGGTTTATACCCTTGGAAGGCCTTTGTGGCAATTCTATTCTGCCTTATTGGATGGCTATGAGTCAGATCACCTGGATAGCAACGGGTTTGGCTTATTTGGGCTTTTGTGCTTGCTTATATCAGCCTATGAGCTCAGAATTTGCACAGAGAAATAGTGATATGTTTAAGTGACAAGCTAAGAATCCCAAATAGCAAGGTTTGACCGTGACATTCTCCCACAGAGCCCCAGGATGTCTTGAAGCTGCACCAGTACCTGTACACTCTGATGAATCACTAGATCCTGTTGAGAGCCGTGAATAATGTCTATGCAGTCTCCATGATCCACATGCCAAAAAAGAGGGTTAAGAAAGAACATGCCTTAAAAACAACAAGTCAGGTCACCAGGACCAGTATTACACAACACAATAGAGAGTCTTTTGGGGATGTGTGTCCTGCAGCCAGACTTTGTAGGTTGAATGCAAGCCTGCTGAATTTGGTAACTGTGTGGTCTTGGACTAGTCTAGTCATTCAACCTTTGGGTGCTTCAATTTCCACATGTGGGAATGGACACATTTCACTGGTGTCTATAGCTTGTCTTGAAAGTTAACCAAGTTGACACTTATTAAATGTTTAGAGCATTGTTACATGGATACTGTTTCTTAGTAAAATGCGGGAAATTGTTAATGAGGGGAAGTTTGATGAGCTGACTAGCTGGTGTACTTTTTGGTGTTAGTCTAGAATATGGTTAACGCGGCTGAAATCCATTAGCTGACAATTTCGACAAATACATAAAAGCTAGGGATGAATATTTTGCGGTTAGCAGCCCAACATGTAATCAGCTACACCATCAGGCTTCTTTGGGATGAATATTTTGAAACTTTTTGTAACATTTCACTTACTAGATGTCTTCAACTTAAGGACAATGATTCTCATAGTAATGACAACATAATATCAATGATATGTTTTAGTCCATTCTGCGTCTCAAGAATCTACGCCTCTCTTCACACTTGAATGACCCTCAGCAAAGTATGTGTCATAAAACCAATGTTTTTTTCCCAATGGTTTTTTAATGTCGCGTTGTAACACACACACACACACACACACATGATTTCAATTCATCAGTGCTGCTTGCTTTTTCTTTCTTTTTCTTCTTGGAACTTGCTTGTTTTGGAAAAAGGAAACAGAAAAGTCTAGCTTCACAAATTTCCTTATATTTGTAGTCCAAAGGGTTAACAATCAGTTCTCCCTGATAGGCTAACAGTTTAAGTCCCACCCAGAGGAACCTTGGCAGACAGGTCTGGGGATCTGCTTCTGCAAGTTGACAGCCCTGAAAACTTCCCCAGTCAGTTCTGCTCTCTGCCCATCAGCTCATTACCAGTTAGAACCGATCAGATCAGATCAGATAACCCCACAGTGACTGTCTTCAGGTCGACAAGTAGGCAGTGTCTAGGGGGACGCTGCACCTATCATTGAGGGTGGGAGTTTGGGGTTGCTGGCCGCAGGCCCCATGGGAGTTCCAGGGCAGCCGACTTACAGGGACTTCATTGTTGCCCCACACACTGGGGTTAGTGTTGCCCCTCTGCACCAGGCGTTTGTGTGCCTCCTCCTCACTGAATCGGACTTCACATTGGATGTAGCATTGATAGTGAACCTGCAGGCAAATCATTTAAAAAGCCTGAGCCATTTGAGGCACTGTGGCAGGGATCCTTACAGAAGGAATGCAATGGAACACATCAGACTCTTTGAACTTATAGGGGATGGAGGTCAGGGGATCTTCAGTTTTCACTAAACTGAAGTTTATTATATTCTTTGTAACACATCCAGAAGTCATGCTAATGGTTTGCATTTGAAATGACTGGACGTGGGACACGCTGTGCTCAAGCAGAAAAACCAAGCCCCCACCATTGAGTTGGTTTCTTCTCAGAGCAACCCTCTTGATCTCAGCACTGCCCCTGTGGGTTTCCCAAGCTACAAATCTTTACAGGAGCAGAAAGCTTCATCCTTCTGTGGGGTGACAGGGGGTTAGAACAGCTAACCTTGCAGTTACCAAGCCCAATGCATTAGCCCACCAGGAGCCACCAGGGCTGCACAATGACTGGGCTTAGGAAATCCCCCTCTAGAGCCCCATATTGCGATGGGTTAGTAAAGAAGCATCCGGACAACTACACCAGACATCTATTTGTCAATATTTTTGGTAGCTATTTTATTGTGATTTTTTAATAACCTAGTGCATTTTTATTTGATGTGTTCATAAAGATGACTCTCTCTAGATTCACTAGATTGTCAAGGAGGACCAGGGCATTAAAAACAAAAGGAAAACCTGAGAAAAGAAAGAACCCAGTGGTATTTCGTGGTGCATTCCTCTTGGTTCACAGCCATCTTTCTTTTTCTCCACCCTGGAGAACTGAGCTCAGGGCTCCGGAAGACACTCCTCCCCATGTCCCCAGGCATCGACATGACCTCCTTCATATGACTGGAACCTGCCCTTTCATCTTGACTCAGGCAGCTCTAACCCATCTTTGATTTTTGTCTACAGTTTAGGGGACTTTCATTGGTTTTTCTCTCTCTGAAATGCAGCACTCTCTGAACATACCCAGAGATGGATGTTGAAGAAGGAACCATTTATGGAGATACTAGATGGCACATGAGGGAGTCATAGAAAGGTGAGAGCATTAAACCATGGGCAGCTGGGGAGAGCGCGTGCTCACCGGCAGAGGGGAAAATTCGAGGCCTGAGGGTGCAACTGGTAAAGACTGTGAAATGAGCTGGGGAAGAGAGTCGCTTGGAATAATCAAGAGATGGAGAAGTAATTAAATTTAGGCTTTCCAGCCGACCTCTGATGAAGGCTTCTCTTTATCAAAATCTACTTTGGCTCCTGGGAACTGGGTTAATGATAAGATTCTCCACCTGTGCCTCCAGTCCCTGGAAATCACGAGGGAGGCACCTCTGGCTTTTCCTTGGAGGCCCTCTGAGCTGTGCTGTAGTTAAGGTTGTTGCTATTCTTCTACAGTGATCTTCCCAGATGCTTCATCAGAGCAAAACAGACAAACTGTGGGCTTGGGGAGGGTATCCTGCGGCTTGTGTCAGTGTTTGGAGCTCTGGGACATAGTGGGCGACACAAGGTCAGCAGTTGGAAACCACTCACGACTCCGTGGGAAAAAGATGAGGATTTTTAATCCCATGGAGATTGATGGGTTCTGAAACCCACCAGGGCAGTTTTACTCTGTCCTGTAGGGTCACGATGACTCAGGATGGACTGATAGCAGTGAGTTGTGTGTGTGTGTGTGTGTGTGTGTGTGTGTGTTTAATTTGGGGGTGGTACTATGCAAAGGATAAAAAGAACTGTTCTTAGGCAAGATAACTGCTAACTGTAAGAGTGTTGACTATGTAGATAAGAGAGAAGTGTTAGAGATAATGGGAATTCAGGACCAAATTCAAAATGGCAGGCAAACCTGGCACAGCATACATCTCTATGTTTAGCAACTAACTGTGGGGGAATCAAACAGGATGTATTTTTCTAATAGTAAGACCAAGGCTTGATGGACCTAAATCACTTCTCAAAATAGGCTTTTCTTTTCACTAGGTAGAGGGAGTTTAAACTGATGATTGGATTTATGTGGATTAGACTGTCTATGAAGTCCACAACTGACTGCAAACACACCTGTGCTGTTTCTATTGTCAGCATTTAATTCCAGTTAATTCAGTGTAATCTCTACCAGGAACCAAACTGTATGTGTGAGGGAGTTATAGAAAGTTCCTGAAAATTTCCATGATATCTTAATTTATTTTTCCACAGACTTTTTGAAGTCTCCTTGTATACATGTTGTGTAGCAAGACAGTTTGTATGGATGATCATGGAAACCTAATATCCCTTTGTTGGATCCCCAAATGGATTGACCTCCAGTGAATGCACTCTGACCCTAATCCAGAGATGTGAAAAGTCTTGTAATCAGACAAAGAGCATTGTAAAGTTGATTATCAAAGATGTAATTGGAACGCCTTGATGTTTCCTTTGACCCACTCTATTTCCTTATTCAGTATTTTCTGTTTTCTTTTCTATTGAGATTTCCCTTGGTTTTGCTTTCCCATTGTGTGTGTGTGTTGTATGATTTTCAGTATATGACATCCTGGATGGGTAGATCTTGAGGGACAGTGATTGGATTGGACACCTAGGGGAGACCTGGAGGAAATAGGGGAGCTGACAGCATTGAGTAAAAAATGAAAAAGTTACAAAACTGATTGTGGTGATGATTGCATTAGTTCTTCTTAATCAGATCGAACCATTAAATTGTAAGATATGTGAATTATATGCCTACAAACCTATTTTAAACAAGATACCTCTATTGCCATAGAATGTTCTTCATTGTAACATCTACTATAAAAAAAGGACTTTCCTGTAGATGCTACTAGCTATTGGGCTTTAAAAGATAAATCGGCTACCACATTCATATTTCATTTGTTGATGAATGCATTTGTGAAGAAGTTTGGGCCTTTTAATAAAGAAGCACTCTTACATTCTATAGACATATTTTTATTTGCACCACTCTTGTCCCATCCTCCCCTTCCTCTCTTTAGTGAAAGGAGAATGTTCAATCTCAGATAATGTAAAGCTTATCTCATTGACCAGAAACTCTTAACCATGGAAGTTCAAGTTAAGGAAGAAATTAGATGTTGTGAAAGATATCCACCCAAGTCTGTCCAGAACACTGGCTGTCAAGTGCCATCCATGTAACAAAGGAGCTTTAGGGAGGGAGCTCTGGGATTTTGGCTTTTATAAGGCTCTCTTGCGAAAAAGTGGTGCAGGAAAGAAAGGGTGAAATCTTGCCCCTTTATTAAGGAAAGCCTGGACTGAATTCTGAAGGTCTGGGGTCACAGTCTCAGAAGCAATGTCTGGGAGCCTTGCTCCAAACTGATCCCTCTGTAGAGTCACCTTAGGATCCTGCCACCTTGTGATTATTGGAGGGACCCCTGGATGCGTCTATAGTGCAACTTCAGCAGGTCTCCTCTGTCTCTTAAGATCTCTATGCCACAAGAAAACATTTGAGCACATTTTCGAAATGCATTTTAAGAGAAATTAGATGACTTTGGTATGTTTTCACAACTCTCTTTTATATTCTTGTTCTCATGTCTTCTGCCCCCATTTTGTTTTTTCTCTTTCTCATTCAGCATTCCTTTCCTCCTTCCTTCCTGGTTACTGTTTTATGACTTGTTTGTCACCCATTTGTAAACTGGACTTCTGACTTCAGAGAAGTCCTGGGGACAAAGCAGCTGTATGAACATTGTGGTTCTACAATAATTCCTAAAGTGTCTGTCTGTCTAGTGCAGAGGTGTCAAATTGGTGACCCACAGGCTGCATGTGGCTCCCCAATGTAATTTTTTGTGAGCCTGATGCTCTCAAATAAAATGAATATAGAAAAGCATTGTAATGAATAAAATAGTGCTTAGGGGTGATCGAGGCAATGCTGTACACACAGTTCCCACCATTACATTTTATTTCAGAGGATGGAGCATCATGGACCACAAAAATCACCAGAAGGGCTGCCAGTTTGACACTCCTGGTCTAGTGGAATGCCAAACTCCCTAGGGAATGGATGATAGTAGATGATCCTGAGAACAGTATCAAAATTCTGCCTCAGATAGACGCTTATTAAGAGAGAAAGGGAAGACCTGCCCAGGGATATCTCCTGATCGGAATGGCCAGCATTGGTGCTAGTGTATCTCTGAATACCACATCCCAAAAGCTTAAGGCTTTTTATCTGAACTGCATAGGCTTGCTTGTGGCCCGTGTTTATGTCAGCCAAGCCACACTCTTTGGCCTAGTGGAGCAGGTTACATGTATGCATTTAAAGCCCATATGGAAGAAGCACACCAGCTTATGGAACCAAGAGATGCCAAATGGATCAATTAACAGGTTTCAAGAACTCATAATCATAACATGCTCACTTTCCTAAGTGGCCATCGAACTAAGAAGCAAGCCCACATGGACAAAGAACACCAGCCTGGGTGACTACTAGGTGTCAAAGGGATCCAGTATCAAGCATCAAAGACCTAAAAATGATATCATTATAAATGAGGGGGAGTTCAGATTGGCGACCCAAAGCCCATCAATAAGTGAAGTGACATCCTCTTACAGAGGGGTTGCAGCGAGGAAATGAGCTAGTCTGGGTACAGTGTAGTAGCAATGAAATGTGCAACTTTCCTCTGATTCTCAAATGCTTCCTCTCACCTACTATCATTATCCCAATTCTGCAAAACAGATTCGACTAGACCAGGGGATGCACATTGGAGTCACAAATGTGGGAATTTAGGATAGATAATCCCTTGAGACTAGTGGGGAGTGGTGACACTGGGAAGGTGGAGGGATGGTGGAGTAGAAAGGGGGAACTAAACAGTTTAACAACAAACTACATGGATGTAGAAAGGGGGAACTGATTTCTGGGATCTACATGTGACCTCTCTGGGGTGCGGACGACGGCAGGGAGGGCGGTGAGTGAAGTGATACATTGGGCAGGGTAATGAAGAGGTAATAATAATTTGTAAATTATTAGGAGTTCATAGGGGAGGAGAAGTGGGGAGGGGAAATAAGAAAAGTTGGAATTTAAAAAAAAATAACTAAAGGAAAGAGGGAAAGAGGAGCACATGCTGTGGGGGTCCACGTAGAAAATGTTTGTAGATGAACGTGGTAACGTGTATAAGTATGTTTACTACAAACAATGTATTGAATGTTATAAGAGCTAGAAGAGCCCCCAATAAAATCTATATTAAAAAAAAAAGTTTGGGGTTTGGGTTAAACAGACATGGTCAATTAAAGGGAGATGATCCCGTGGTCTCCACCTCGGTCCCTACGCTTACATTTCCTAAACATCACAGAGAAGGCAAACCACCTGTGATTCTCCCCCTTTTCAGGGCTCTCTTGCTTCTGGCTACCTCCACTCTTCTGTGTCTTGTTCCTTCAAACTGCCCACGGTGCCTAGCCCTGCCTGGGGAGAAGGTTCAGCTTTGCCCCCCTTATGATTATGGGCCTTTTTCATCACATGCGAGCTGCCCTGCCGGAGAGACACAAGAAGGTTCAAACTTTGTTGCTTATAAAGTGTCGCACTTTAAAAAACTTTGTTAATCTTAGCAAGGAAGAGGAGTTTCGTAAGACAGCGGAAAACATCTCTAATAATGAAATCCAGGCCTGGGAATGGGGTACTGCGTCCCCCCGCCCCCCTCTGTTTCCTCTGCCCCAGTGGCCTTGGTGCCTTGCTCTCTGTTCCCAAGCACCTCCGGGAGAGCAAGCGCACTGCAGTGTGCTTCAGAGGCCTGGTATTTCAGGGTACGGCGTGACCACAGGAAGCCTCTGGTGGCAAGACAGTTGGCTACCAAGCCTCCAGTGCATTTCCTCAGCTGCGCCAGTATCTACGCAAATGAGCATCAGAATATTAGTTTTGGCATCCCAGCTCTGAACCACAGAACGCTGTTGCTGGCGGCCCTGGCTACTTGCTGACTTGGCACCGTGGGATGTCCCTGCGCCCTCTAGACCTGACTCAGGCAGCAGCTGTGAACGGGATGCCCGGTGCCCTCCCCACAAGCAAATTCTGGATCTGCCAAATGGCCTGGCAGTTCTGCGTGTAGCCTTTGGATCCTGGCTGAGCCATATGGTACCGAAATGTCAAAGCGCTTCTGAGTGTGGGCCGGGGTGGGGGGTAGGGGGGACGGAGGCTGGCCGTGGAAGCACACGCGTCCAGAGAAATGATCCGCTGAGCCGACGCCATTCCTCCTCCAGCTCCCCCCATTCTGAGTGCACCACCACCATTTATTGAATCCTATCTAGCTGGCAAGGAGCTGCTTATGCTGTGGGAGGTACTACACCCCCAAACGAAACAAAACAGAATAATCAAATGCTTCTTGTTGGCAAGGGTTCTATCTCCCGGAGTTTGAGTATCTTGTACATCATCAGCTGCAGTGAGTGACTGAGTCCCAGATGGAAGAAATGGGTGGCAGCAGTCTCTGCCCACAGGCTTTGCAGAGGTGGTACTAGCAGGCTCGCTTGCCCTCCTTCCCCGCTCCACTGGTTTGGACTGTGTCCCAGCCATTGCACTTGTCGGTGGAGAGACCTAATAACTTCCTGGTGCTTACAATTTGTGCAGGGTGAGACGGCGTAAGAGGGATTGTTTCAGAAGATCCCAGTCCAAACATCCTCAAGTGCTAAGGGAGTGAGGCCAAAGGGCACGTGGGAGTCCATGGGGGAGGGGGGCGCGGGGTGGAAGGGGAGGAGCCACGTGGTTCAGATGAGTTTGGCCCTGGGGCAGGCTTCCTAGAATAGACAGACAGGGTGGGGTTGGGTCTGACCCAATCAGTTCTTCCCAGTCACACGAACTAGGGCTTTATGTAATAAATATAGTTACCTCATAGCATAGGATCTCTGACAGGAAGAAAAAGAGATTTTGAATTCACAGGTCTTGTTTTGTTTTAATCCCTTCTGTATTTCGGTGGGTCTCAAACTTCTAGGTCGGCGGGAGGTGTGTTGTCCAACAGAAGCCATCACTGCAGTGTCTGTGCCCTCCTGTGCCTGCAGCTCCGCCTGGGTTTGAGTACCTGGTGGCAGCCGCTGTATGAAGCCCTCTCCTCAGCGGTCTTCCTTTTCTTCACTGCCCTTCTACTTGTCTGTCTCTGAACTGAATTCACTGCCACTGCGTCAATGACATCGTATAGTGACCCTGTAGGACAGGGAAGCACTGCCCTGATGGGTTTCAGAGACTCTCATTCTTTACAGGAGGAAAAAGCCCTGTCTTTTCCCTGCAGGGTCATTGGTGGTTTTGAACCACTGTCCTTATGGTGAGCAGCCCAACTCGGCCTCCTTACACAGCCAGGGCTCCTCTTTCATGTGTGCCCCTCCATTGGTGTTTCCCAAAGTGGGTGATAGCAAGTGCTCCTGTGGGTGCTGGAAATGCCCAGGGAGGATGTAAATTAAGATGCTGACACTTTATCTTGGAAGGTAGGCTTTATTTAGTGCATGAGAGTCTTCAACCGCAGGGGTGGGTGTGTGCCCTGAGCAATTTTCTTTACTGGAAAGGAGATGGCAAGCCAAATATGTTTGGAATGTATGCCCTGAGTGCTTAGAATGGGACACATACAGGGAAGTTTCAACAAAATTCGTGGAGGAATTACATGATCTTTTAATTCTATCTCTGTGAGCTATCTCCCACTCCCATGAGCTTTGGGAAGCTCTCTGTGTAGCAGATTCCATTTAAATTTATGAAAAAAAGAGGTTGCACATAGTGGCTGGAGAGGGCCTTTCTGTCTCTAGGAAGTCTCTGTTGTCTTTTTCGTGTAAAGAACTTGTTCCAGTCTGGGTTTTTAATCTACAGAGAGGCGCCTTCTGCATCCTGTAAGCAGACCTGCCTGTGTGGGGCCTTCCCCTGGCACTGGGTGGCCTCTCTGGGATTGCAGCTCTGCAGCCCGCCCTCTTCTGGTTTCCATTCATTGACTGAGGCGGCCTCATCCGTGCTGTAATTCAGCTTTACAGTTCTCTGTGGAATTGCTTTCAGTGGCACGACGAAATTCTTCTTTTGTTCTTTAAACTTATTTTTTATCTTTAGCTAATTTTAGAACTACAGAAAAGTAACAAAAACGGTAAGCGTTCCCTTGCTTCTTCACTCACGCAGCGTCCCCCAGTGTTCCAGCTTATAAACCCAGTGCCGGCCATTTGCGGGGGATGTCCTGAGACCCTGGGTGACAGGGTAAACCGGACTCCTAGTGTTTGCAAGCCTGTCGTCCTTATAGAAGACGACAGAAGCCACACCCATCTCCTCTGGGTGTGTGTGTGTGTGTGGGGGGGGGGGGGCTGCTGGGTTCGAACTGCCCAAGTTCAGCAAGTAGCTGGGTGCTTAACCATCGTGCCACCGGGGTTCCTGAGAGTGCCAGAGTGTCCCTGCTCTCCTATATGCTATGTCTCACTCCCGGAGAAAGACCTCACTCGTCCACAAGAGAAACCTGAGAATGTTCTTTGCTGCTTTATGAGTGACACAACCAAACTCCCTATCAGCCAGAGTGTGGCTCAGTCCCGGGC
Source organism: Nesogale talazaci (assembly GCA_004026705.1). NCBI lineage: Eukaryota > Metazoa > Chordata > Mammalia > Afrosoricida > Tenrecidae > Nesogale > Nesogale talazaci. The sequence continues at coordinate 59,525 of PVJH01007781.1, forward strand.
GCTATTGCCCTGCCATGCACTGCTCCCTTGAAAACACACTCTGCCATCGAGTCCATGCTGACTCATAGCGGTAGTTAGTAAAGGTGTCAAGTCAATAGCAAAGAATATTGAATAAATCGTGTCGATGGGGGGAAAACATTTTGCACAGGTGAGATATCGTATGGAACCGTTTCCTTCAAGTACAGCAGCCTGCCGACAGAGGAGGCCGAGATGCCCTGTGCTTCCTGGGTACACGGTTACTCATGCACGCCACTGCCTCTCTCAGAACACAGGGTCCCCATGACTTCTGCAATGTAACAGAGATGAGTTTCTGCGGCACCTCTAACAGTGTCCCTTCGAAGCTCAGGTGGAGGTACCCTGGAGCTTATTCTATTAGTTCCTAAACTTTCTGATAGCTTCAAGGTTTCTTTCAAAGGGAATGAATAATAATCGCTCGATGTGTGCAGCCCAGGCGGCCTTTCACCCCCGCTTTAGAGAGGAGGCTTTTCTGAGGGGTAGTCCCCTTATGAAATGGAGGACCATGGAGAGAGGGTGCCTTTAGATCACCTGTTCTTCCCTAGGAGGGAGGCCTTCAGCAGGGTGAAACGTTTGGCAATGGTTTACACTACTTGCAGCACTTGAGTGGGCTAGCAAGTTCTGAAATCAGTTGGGCAGACTGGAAACAATTGGCTGTCTCGACAGGCCCTCTTCTTCAGGAAAATCAACATTTTACCTTTAAGACCCTTCATCTGATTGAAGGAGGCCCAAAGACTCCCCTCTACTGCAGCCAACTGACTGTTGACTTTCAGCGCATCTGCAGATGACCCTGCATGGTGGGTGGCACTGAAGGCCATCTCTTGAGCAGCTGGTTCATGTCACCTTGCTAAGTGGACACCTTGGTCTTGTGCTGTAACACATGAGCCTTCAAATTTTTTGGTGGAAAAATTCCATGCTCTCTTAAATCCAGCTTCCTAACTTTCTGAAGCCCCTTCATGGATCGTGTGCCTGGTACTTATAAGCTGGTGGCACTGTCGGGCAAGCCAGTTGCTAACCACAAGGTCAGCGCTTTAAACCCTCTAGCAGCCCCATGGGCGAAAGTTAAAGCGCTCTGATCCGTCAAGATTTATAGCCTTGGAAATCCCGCCTGTGTAAATCTCCTGGATGGCAGTGTGTGCAGGCGGTCCATGTCTTATAGTATAGAGGATTACAGCCATAATCAGAATTATTTGAAGCTCTGAAAATCTCCAAATGCTGCACGTGAAGCTCCTCCTGTGTGTGTGTGTCTGGGCTGAGATCTGGGAGCGGGGCCTTGGTGATCTGTGATGCAGGATGCTTTCCTCAGGCAGAGCCTGGCGGGGATGCTGGCACTCCTGGCTGCTTCTTTCAAGGCTAGGCTGTAGCCTCTCGGGAATCTGGGAAGAAGACAGAGCCTGGAGGAGGAAGTGGATCTCTTGGGCAGCTGTAGGGCTGTAGCGAAACAGGTGCGAGGCACTCCTGTGCAAGGTCAGGTATTGATGGAGGTTCTGAATACCAGTCTCCCCCGGTAGTGTCGGGTGGCTCTGTGCATTGGAAGCATGCCAACCAGACTTAAAAGGAATTCTCCCCAAGCTGCCTTTGTTTTTAAGAGATTTGTGCAGGGCTGCTATGGAGAGCCTGCTAAGCAAAGCCAAGAAATCACCCAAGTGTTTTCCTTGACATTATTATTTTTTTTTCTAAATGCATTGGATGAGATGACTTTTTTCCTTCACTGCTTAGATTTTTAAAAATTGTTGTACTGTTTAGGGAAAGAAAGAGGACCAGATAAGTTTCTATTTTACCATGTCATTAGTGAATTCATACTCATTTAAAACTTGAATATTTTCTTTTAACCTTCCTGAACCAATGTACCAGCTGGAAGATTCAAGAAGAATGCTGTGTTAGTCCGGGTAGACTAGAGAAACAAACTCATAGACGTGCATATAGATATAAGGGTACGGTTTATATACAAGAGAAATGCGACATTGAGAAAGCATCCCAGCCCAGTCCAGTTCAAAGTCATAAGTCCGATATTAGCCCATATACCTGATATCAGTCTATAAAGTCTCCTTCCAACTCACGAAGTCACAGGCCAGTGGGTGCAGAGTCCCAGTGCTGGCAAGGGTCTCCCCATAGCTTTTCACTTCCAGGGCTCAGGGTCCATCAACAGCATCCAGTGGTGGTAGAAGCAACTCAGCACTGGCAGGGGTCTCCATGTGGCTTCTCCAGCTTAGAGGTCTGGTTCTATCAGGGTAACGCCATGCAGCTTTTCCTCCGGCTCCTCCATCTCCTCGGACGCTGCCATCTTGTCTTGTCCACAGTTTGTTGTCTCTGAGACTAACTCCCAATGACTGTGAAGATAGCTTCTCATCTCCACAAGGGAAATATCGTGAGATTTACCAGACGTATCAGGAGAAAGCCATGCCCACAGAGAGGCCTCATTGGTTACTCAATGGCTGTCTCCAGATTAACAGGTGAGACTCCACCCCTATATCTCAAACATGAAATTAACATAAGCACATGACCATCACAAATGCGTTAAAAATTTTTTAAAAATAATTTTGTTGGGTACTCATACAAACTTTTTTTTGGGGGGAGGGGGCATCACTGCTCTCGGTGATGGGAGTAGGAGGCCCAGCCCCACTGCTGGAATTGAACCTCCGTCCCAGTGGGCCGCAGTCCCGCGCACAACCACTACGCCACCTGGGCTCAGCCCTCATACAAACTCTTATCACCATCCATCCACCCATCCATCCAGTGTCAAGCACAGCTGTACATTTGTTAACATCATTCTCAAAACATTTTCTTTCTACTTGAGCCCTTGGTATCAGCTTCTCATTTTCCCCTACCCTCCATTCCTCCTGAATCCTTGATAGTTTAAAAGTTGTTATTTTCTCACATCTTACACTGTCTGATGTCACCCTTCAACCACTTTTCTGTTTTCTGTCCCCCATCTGGTGGGGAGTGGTGGAGGAGAATGAATTTTAAGGAATGACATATACATTCTAAAAAGGTTTAATATGAAGAAACACATTGTCGTGCTGACCCATTGCAAGCCTTGGAAGAGTGTGTTTGAGAGAGTTGGGGCATGGGACATGGGGGTGAGGTTGGCTCTGGGCAGTATCACAGGACAGTAGAGGTCAGTGTCCTCTCCAGCTGACTGAGGGTGCCACTATGTCTACTTGGCATAGTTCCGTGTTCTAGGAACCGATGATTGCGAACCCTAGGTTTTTATTGGCTGAGTTTCCAAAGGAGAATCTTGCCCCTTTATAGCCTATCGTAAGAAACCCTGCTGGTATAGTGGTTTCATGTTGGGCTGCTAAGTGCAAGGTCAGGAGTTTGAAACCCCTAGCTGCTCCTAAGGATAAAGATGGGTCTTCATGTCAAGGGTTAGTCTTAGAAACTCATGGGGGTAGTTTTGAGTTGGCATCCACTAGATGACAGTGAGAGTCTGTCTCAGCCTTGAAGCTCTATGAACTGACAGTCATAACGAACATGACTGGAGATGGAGCCCAGAGCTCCACGGCAGGCATGAATTCCATCATCAGACCAATAACATCATCAAAAACTAGAGATACTGTTTTTTTACCCTTTATAAACTGCATGGGAGTCCTGATGGTGCAGTGGACTCTGCCTTGGCTGATCTGCAAGGTCAGCAGTTTAAAACCACCAACTGCTCCTTTGGAGAAAGATGAGGGTTGCTGCTTCCTTGAAGAGTTACAGTCATGGAAACCGGCAGGGCAGTTCTACTCTGTCCTCTGGGGTCGGTATGGATCAGAATCGACTTGATGGCACTGACTTTGAGTCGATCAACTGCATAGTCAGAGAAATTGGGAATCAGGTGGAACTTCCTACAGTACTTCAGCATTTTGACTTTGTCCTCAGGTGGTCAGTTCAGACTTATGGGCTATCACACCCCCTGTGGTCAGTGTTGCAGTTCTCTTTGAACCTCTTACCCTTGATCTTCCTCTTACTCCTTGGCCAGTGGCTTTACTATTGTTTTATCACATCATTACTGAACTAGTTGTGTGGCTTATATATAGTATATATAGACATGTGTGTATATATACTATATATAAGTGTATATATACACACACATTTAATTAACACTATACATTTGTAAAGCACTTACTATTTTGTCACACCTGACTATAGAAGTAGCAGGCTGCCACTGAATTTGTTAATTTGATACTTTTCCAGTTCCTTCTCATTTTAGGTTAGATAAAAAGAACTTCTGTTCTCACATTTCCCAATGCTAGATGACATCATGCCCTTGTCCTAAATGGTGTCTCAGCCCCATGCTGTCCTGTGTTCTATATTTTTAAAAGATACTCTATAAGAAACTGATGCTTAAAAGACCAGTACTTATGCCAGCTATTGGTATCAAGGTTGTTGGCTGTAGAACCTTTTTTTCCCCCCCTTAAGGCATACTATCTTACTTTTGAGTCTAATAATGTTCTTATTTAAAGGAATCTTCCTTCCTCTAAGGTATTTTTTGTGCTTGCTTCTCCCTGGGAGGAGGTAGCATTGTTGTGACTATCTAGAGGTGGTAGATTCTGTGCCCTTAGCAATTGCTTCCAGGTTCCAGAGGACTCTGTTGTTACTGTGCTGGAAGTGCTGCTGCTGTCAGCTCCTTCTTGGAGCAAGTGGCTGTAAGGGTCTTTCTGGAAGCAAAAGAAGTATTAGAAACTTCTTTCAGAACCTCCCAGTGTATTGTGCTTGCCATTTGTGGTTGGAATCCCTCTGTTCCCCTTCCTTTAGGATTTTCGGGCATTCTGTGTTTATAATTTCTCTTCCTCATATGTGTTATATGAATGAATATATATGGGACTCCAAAAATTAAGAGATGTGTGTGCATACACATTCTTTTATATAACACATGCAAGTACAGCAGCTCAAGTTGCCCAGTATTTAAGTACTTAACTGTTAACCGAAATGTCCTTGGTTTGAACCCATCTTGTGAGTCTGTAGTAGGAAGATCTGTGATTTGTTCCATAGAGATTACAGCTTAGGATACCCTGTAGGGCCATTTTATCCTGCCCCATGGGGTTACTATGATTTGAAGATCATCTCAAAGCATCTAACAACAAAGTATATGCATTGCAGAATTTCTTCTGCAGATATTTTTGTCATTATTCTCTGTGAGTTCTAATTAAGGAACTATTGCCCTGGCATGCCTCTCTATATCCCTGTGCAGAGAAAAGACAATCATTGTGTGCCTGCTCTACATATAAGCCAATCCCCTGAGAACACACTGTATTAATTTCCAGAAAGCACACTCTCATAAGAGGATGTTGACAAACTGGAATGGACCCAGAAGAGGGCAACAGATTTAAAAACCATGTCATATGGACGCTGTTTGTAGGGAGGGGCTTGTTTAGTCTGGAGGTAGAGATGCTACTGATGAAAGTTAACATTCAGCTGAATGTTAATCGTGTGTGAAAGACTTTAGATATATTATGCCATGGTTGGAGGTTTCCCATATGCCCCTACAACAAAGTCCAGATTTTTGGATTTAACATTGAAAGCATTGTGTCCTCTCCCAACCCATCTTCTCCAATTTTGCTTCTCTCAAATTCTATAGCTGAGTCCCAAGTGCTTGCCTATTGAAAAGAAAGTAGGAGATAACATAAATTAAAGCTCATAGCTCAGTATTGGCATACACATTGGCCTTCTGGGAAATGTCAGAATTCTCTCTCTTCTCATTTATCAAATTCTCCAGCCGTCTCTGTTTTTCAAAATCCTTTTCATCCTTCAAGACCTCGTTTTAATTTGGTCTCCTCCAAAGGGCCTTGACTGATCATGCAACCAGTGATCGTTGCTGTGACTTCTTCACTCCTGAAGTATATTATTCATTCCATTGCATGGCATTTGCATTTGACCTTGAACTTTGATTATTTGTATTTAATCTTATGCTCTCTACATGATTATAAGCTCTGAGACGAGATGACCAAACCAGATATACCTCATCCTCCCCAGATGAGGGCTTGGCATAGTAGGTACAGCATACAAACATGAATGAATGAAGGAAGGACAGCATGCTGTAGCAGACCTAGGTATTCATAAATGTGTGAATTGAGCTAACAGAAATTATTTTGTCTCCTCTGAATGTATTGTCTGTGTCTGGAGGAGTGGCAGTGGTGGCATGGTTTTAGCCTGGGATAGAAGATGTGAAATTCACCACAGAGAGACAAATCTGCACACAAAATGTCTTTGCTATTGTTGTATGTGTGTGCATGTGTATGTTGCTTGCTCTTCAAAGAACTCTGGAAGCACAATGGTTAAGTGCTTGGCTGCTCACTCAGAGAGAGGTGGTTGAAACCCACCATTTGTTCTTCCAGAGAAAGACATGGTATTTGATTTCTGGAAAAGTCATAAGCTTGGGAACACTGAGGGGCATCTCACCTCTGCCATGCCAAGTCTCTGAAAGTTGACATAGGCAGCAAGTTCGCCATCTCCTCTACTTCTTATACTAAAAACACAGAGTAGACATAAAATGAGGCAATTTTGATTTGTTCAGTTTTATATCTCTTCCGAGCTTTAAATGTAGCACTGTATTGATTGGGTTTTAAACCACATTCCTAAGAGAATGTGGACATTGACATCTTTGGAAATGGGCCTGATGACTTCCCATTTTGAGCTATGGCAGTGGGTGGATGCTGCTGAAGAGGAAGGCCTGATGGGGACTTGATTGTTGCCAAAGATTAGGTTTTCCCTTTTGACTGAAGGTGCAGCTAATTCCTTTGGGACAGGTGGCATGTAGGATCACCCTGAAATTGGAATCGACCCCACGTCAGCAGGTTTGGGTTTGAGATCTCTAGTTTGGAAGAATGTGCATGGCAGTTGGCCAGCGTGGTTTTGTCTTCTATAATTTTTCACACCTGTTGGCCTTTCCAGGATTTTGGAAAAGCAACAGAGTTCACTCAGTCCAATTTTTTCGCCATGAAACTTTGGGGTGGTTTAGAGTGGTTTCGTTGGTGATTGGAATAATTAGACTGTTTTGTAATGTTTAGAGAAGAGTAAAGCTGTTGCTTCTACATTTGAAATGTTTCTGATGGCTATATTTATATTTTAGATGCCCTTTCATTCCATGCACAGTTGTCTGCAGGAAGCTTAGTCAACACAGCAGACTCAATTGAGTGGAAGCATTGAATACTTTATCGATCAGTTTCTGTTGATTGAGGGGAGAAGAGATACATGTATGATGGGACACTTCAGAAAGCTTTTTTTCAGAAAAGTTGAACTAAAAGACAACTGAATTTTTCCATGAACTTTTGGAAACCGTTTTATAATTTATAAAGCTAGTAAGGACTTCCTTTAGGAAATAAGACTTGACAATTTTATCAGTTTTTTTTAATTAGCGCACAATGGATATGGAAATATATTTAATGGGTTTAGCAATCTTCTCACTTCCTATTTCCGTTCATTTATTTAGGTGCCCGTCTACCTATTGTATAAATGCTGCTGTCAGAGTGATGCTATTTTATATGCATAATATACTATATTAATAAACCAAAAGTTAAACCCATTGCCAAGGAATCAATTCCATCTCCGTCGGACCAAGTAATCTTGCCCCATAGTGTTTCCAAGGCAGTCAGTCTTTACTGAAGCAGACTATCACCTCTTTTCCCCACAGAGCTGCTGGTGGGTTTGAACAGTTGAGTGCTTTAACTGCGGTGTCACTAAGGTTCCTCTATAATATTAATGCATATTGTAAAAATCATGTGTGTATATACATTCTTAATTCTGACAGAAACATAAGACAAAAGGTAAATATTAATATGGTAACAAAAAGGTATTTACTTCCATTACTTTAGCTATGTCTAAATCTCTTAAAGTTCAGGTCATCTGTATTGATAAATTGAATATTTGCTTGAAAAAGTAAGTTTTCATTAATATTGCAAAATAACTAATAAAATTCAGAATAGTTATATAGTTACACTCCTGAAGTTGTGTCTTACTATTATACATTGAAACTGAGTATTCAGAACAGAGTGAATTTTACAGGAAAACTTTATCGCTCAAGCAAAGATTGCATAGTTAAAGTTTTTGTGTGTATTCACAGTTTTAAGAATTCAATCTAGGAGCTGAGCCCCAGTGGCTTAGTGGTTGAGTGTGGGACTATGACCCACTGGGTTGGCAGTTCAAATCCAGTAGCAGCTCTGCAGGAGCAAGGCTGGGCCTCCTACTCCTACCAGAGGGTAGTGATGCCCCTCCCAAAGAATTAAATCTAATAACAATTTTTAAATTATTAAATTAAACTATTAAACTCTTAAATTATTAAGAGTTAGTGAGGGGGGGAAGTGGGGAGGGAGAGAGGGGAAACATGGGGAGCTGTTACTGGGGCCCTAAGTGGAGGGAGGATGTTTTGAGAGTGATGAGGATGTCAGCAAGTGTGGAAATGTGGTCTGCATACAATTGACATATGTATTGCTCGTGATGGGAGTTGTATGAACCCCCAATAAAATGATTTATTTTAAAAAAGGGTAAAAGAGGAGTTTATACCAAGGGCTCAAGTAGAAAATATTTGGAAATGAGGATGGCAACATGTGTACAAGGGTGCTTGATATAAAGGATGTTTGGAATGTTAAAAGAACTGTAAGAGTCCCCAATAAAATCATTTTTAAAAAAAGAGTGAAATCACTTTCACAGTCATCAAACATGTCTATTGATTAGGAAGATTACGGAAGTCATTTTTTTCTTCATCATGGACATATTGTTATGACTATAAGATATGCGTATAAGTCAATAAGTAGTAGACCAACTGACTAGGTCGATTTTCATATTAAATGAGGAAAATGCATAGGAGCTTGGGGCTTAATTTGAAATTCACCTTGATATCCTCATCATCTTAGAATCTACTTTCCTCTTTCTGGTCTTGGAGGTTTTATGTATTATGATTAAAAAAAAACATTTAAAGCATCAGTGTAAAACATTCTTATATACCTTCCCCTGTCTATTGGGTCCATCATACACAGCCCTGTCGATGGGAGAACCAATGATTTTGTGAGCTGCAGAGTCTGGAGGCTGTGGGATGGCCTTGGGTTCATCCTCTACCTAACTATTGATGTCACTGCTTGTTCTCCAGGAAGTAGGGAAAGATTGCTTTTATTATAGCAAAAGCTCAGCCTGGTTTATTAATCTTTTCTATCTTAAGCAAAACGAATTATTCTGCTACTAAAATATAAAGGATCTGAGACTTAATTTTATTACCATTGTGATTCTGAAGGAAGGAAGAATTCCAAATAATAGGAACAGCATATTTACTTTAAAAAAAGAAAAAAGATTCAACTTGACAGTACCCAAACTAATAACCTTTTACTTACAAACAAACAAACAAACAAAAAAAGGAAGTCAGCTTCCTACTGTAGCATAAAGTTTCCCTAAACAGTACTGGATCTGATGACACGCACCCTCAAAATACTTACTTTCTGTTCTATTCTAAACAAAACTGATTTCAGGAACCAAGAATAAGAAAATAACTCACATTTGAGAAGTATGTATTTTTCTGGTAAATGTGAGATTTACATTGTCAGTGAATATTATTGAATGTTTTGCCTGGCCACCAACTTGTATTGTTTGTGAATTTTGCTTCCAGTTGAATAGTGTCCTGTTGCGTAAGAGTTTACTCTGTATGCGTGAATTGTTCAGGTTATGATATGTATTCTATACTTGTTTAATCTCCCACTTTCAATTGTGTTCTAAAAATTAGTACCAGGGGGTAATCTTTATGCACCAGAGCGATTCTCTACCATCAATTAAGAAGGATGTCTCTAAGGTGAATGAGCGGCTGATAAAAAAATATCATTTCAGAAATGGATTTTGGACTCACACTTAAACCTCACTCCAATCTAGGAACAATTACTTCTTATGACAGAACCCTGCTTGATAATCACTCTCTTGAAGGAAACACAAAAGATATGGGCCCAATATCAAAGTGTGATGAAGAAAAAGATGGTACCCGCTATGAGATAGAATAGCATCTGGTATCTTAAAGGGTTGTTTCCAAACAAACAACCGTCTAAGTGAGATGTCAACTAAGTTCACATGGAAGCACACCCACATGCAGTACCCAAGGATTGTAAATTATGTAGACCCACTCTGGAGGTGGGAATAGTATCAGAGCTTAAGTTGTGCGGGTTCTGGTTTGCAGAAAGCTATGGATGACAATGGGACCCCAATATGTTTGCAGGATTTACACAGGGAATAAGCCTCCAGTGATTCCTTATAACCATATTTGAGAGATGGAAATACTCTGCATATCAGAGCGAGAGAGAGTACTGGAGAGTCAAGTATAGTAGAGCAAAATGATAAATCTGGCTCAAATATTTGGTTAAAACTTTGTCATGCGGTTTCCCCTCTGATACTCTTTAGGCTTGATCTTTCTTAACTTTTGGCTGGATCTTTTTTTTAAAAAAGTATTTCTGGTTTTGTTTTGTTTTCATATTGGAGTTTAGCCCTGCTTTATTTTGTCATTGTTAATAGTCTTCTTGAATCTTTGCTCTGGGTTTTTATATGTTGTTTGGTATATGAAACCCAGGGCTGGTGAACCTACAAAAGCAACAGCCAGAAGAAGTGTATGGGGGTGGGGTGAGAGAAGAGCAGTGGTGGGTAATAAGGGGGAGCTGATATCGAAGGGTTCCAGAAGGAAGAAAATGTTTTGAAACTGATTTTTGGTAGCAGTTGTACAATACTGCTTGATGCGATTGAACTGTGGAATGGTGTGATGCCTGGATGGACTCCAAAGCGTGTTTTAGCTCTGTGCAGAAGTTTAAGTAGGTTCAAGAAAGAACAACCACAACATTTTCAACTGAGCGGGAAGGTAAATTCATCCTTTTCGAGTCCTGGCCTCTAATTGGGTTGTTAACTAGAGACCCGCCAGAGAATGTTTCTGTGTCTGAGGGGTGGAGCCTGGTGGCTGCTGTTGGGCATGCCTGCCCTTGATATCCCCTGGTCGGTTCTACTCTGTCATGTACCACCACAGTGATCAGAATGGACTGGATGACTGTCGATTTTTTCTTGCAGGGTTGGGGGCAGCGGGGTTGGTGGCTCCCCCAGGCATCATCTAGCCTGTTGCCCACCCCACCCCACACCCCCTTATTTGAGACCCGTATCCTTCTGCCCTGTCTTCCTATGTTGTGGTTTCTTCTGCAATGAATAGTTCTGGGGGAACTTCAGTTGTGGAGCAGTGAATACTTGTGGACCAAGAGCCCTCTTTGATGCCTTGCCTGGAGCTATAGGGGTGCAGTTGATTACCTGTTGCGCTGCCAACCACAGGGCAGCAGCTTACCCTCACCAGCTGTGCTGTGTGGCATCAACTGTAGACTTTGTGCCCCAGGAGAGATTGACAGACAGACCCTGAAACCCACAGTGGGTATTCTGCTCTGTGCTCTTAGGGCTTGGTGAGTGGTAGTCAACTCGCTGGAAGTGAGTTTGGGTGGGTTTGGTTTATCCTGGGATTCAGGATTCTGATTCTTTTTTTTTTTTTGGAGGGGGGCATCACTGCCCTCTGGTGGTGGGAGTAGGAGGCCCAGCCTTTGCTCTGTGGGGTCTCAGCTGGAATTGAACCTCCATCCCAGTGGGCCGCAGTCCTGCGCACAACCAGTACGCCACCAGGGCTCAGCCCAAAGGATTCTGATTCTTAAGATACGAATGTCTGGATTCATCTCTTTCACTTCCCATCTGTACCAGCTGAAGGTGCTCTGCAGCGAGACTCCAGTGCGGACAAGAGGCAGAACAGAGGGACTAGTGTCTGTGGGGCTTCCTGTGGGGAGAGGGTCTGCCCAGTTGAAGGGCTCACCCCTCCTGCAGAAGACCCTCCAGTAAATATCTACTGGGCCAGGGGTTATCTCATTCACCCTTCTGTCGCCTGTCTCCCCCTGCCCACCCCTTTCCCCAGCTCTGAAAGCAGTAGTGTTAAAGGAGAACGTAATAACAAGGCTGCAGGTCTGGTGTGTGTGAGTGTGTGTGTGTGTGTGTGTGTGTGTCCGTTAAAGTATTTGTGAGAATGCCAGGCTTGTCTTTTCACGATAGCTACCTCTTGTAGGGCAGGGATATCATCCCTCTCAGTGCTGTTTCTAGATACCATCTCCGTGTGACCGACTGCCTGTTCTATTTTTAACATTGCGTCCTGTGTATGAGGCACCCAAAGGGTGGACTGACCCAAAGCGCTGTGTCCCGCCCTGCCCCCACACTCCCAGGCTTCTCTTGGTAAAGTCCTAATCTTTAGTTTCTGCTACCTAGAAATCGTTTGAGAGGGAGTCTGTTCCTTTTTTTTTTCTTTTTAACTCGTTGAACTGATTTCTAGCAACGATGCCATTGAATGGCCTGGCTTTATACTCTTCAGGAATCCCTGTAGCTAAAACCCAAAGAACCAGGAGGAAATCGAGCTTGACCTGGGAAGCAGGCACCCTGCATACACGGTGCCAGGGTGCCTCTTTTCAAAGCAAGATGCCTGCGCTGAACACCATGACAGTCTGCCTGACATCCCAAAGCTCTTAAGACTTGGCCCCCTCCCCCTCCCATTATCCCTTGCATCTTATCCCTCAAGTCACATATTGGTAAGTTGGTATGAAATGAAATAAATGTTAACAACTTTCAGGCCTGCGGTGATGGTGAGCAAAGAAGGGCGGCTTGCATCTGAGTTAGAAATCAACTCGTGGTGTCATCAGGGGTTCGACCATTAACTGTAAGGTTCGAGGTTCAAGCCCCTAAGAAGAACGTCTGGGCAATCTACTGAACAGTCAGCCACTGCAAATCACACAGAGCACACTTCTACTCTGATGCACTTCGGTTCTCATAAACTAAGCCAACCTGCTTATTACCCTTAGGGAGCCCATGGTCGATTTGTATAAGAAGTTAGCTGGCTCTTTTCCTTGTCTTTATAAGGCCTTGGGCAGTGGCTGAAGGCCCCTAGGTAACCTGTTGTGGGTAATTGACTTCCTCTCCCTTCCCCAGGTAGATGGGGCTGTGATGCTTTAGTCATTGCAGAGTGAGTGAGTGATCGTGGGCCACAGCAGATTTTGAAATAGTCCCAAGGACTGGAAAGCACTGGTGTCAGCTAGCCCACTGCACCTGTCTCCTTTTGAGAGTTTTAGATTAATTCAGAGAACAGAAAACATCTTAAAAACTAGGAGAAGCAGAATCACATCGGTTAGTTTTAAGACATGTTTATGGGTGATGAAATTGCCATTTTCTTGATGCCACAGGGGTTTGCACTGTAGACGCGTGTGTGTTTCAAAGGCTAACTTGACAGTGGGAGAAACAGCTGTATTTATTGTCTTCAATAATGGAAGTCAAGTGGATTTATTTTTGTAACTTTTCTTGATGCAATGACTTGACATAAAATAAAGATTCTGTTCGAGAAATTGTGAAATACTGCCCAGGCGGATTCAACTTTGCAAGGCCGTTAATATTTTACTGCCACAGTGAACAAGGCTGTTAAATTTGAATCAAGAATTATTGGCTTCTTTCAGGAGAATGCCTCTGTAGTTTTACTCATTTCCTATACTTTTTCACATTAGTAACTTTAAACATGACTGAAGTGTGTTTTGAGAGTCTAGGCCAGCTTGGAGCCAGGGCCAGATTGAATCAGAATAGAAATGTCTGAATGATGTTGCATGAAATTCCTTGAGCCTTTATTTACTATTTGAGTTAACATTTTTGATAGCTAACACTGGAATAATTTAATACATTACTGACTTAATTTTATTAACATCACCACTCCCACCCCAAAATCTGCTTGCTTTGCTTAGTTAGTAAACAGAGTAAGCTTTTCGTAATTGTTAAAACTTTAAAATCTTGTTTCATTAACTAGGAAAAGCGCGTCCTGTTATTAGAGAAATATAGTATAGACGTCTGAAACACTGTATAAAGAGAACCATGGAGACCTCACCTACTATTGGTGGGGCTTCCACCCACTGCATGGTAGAGACAGCCCTTTGTAACACCCAGATCTGCTTTCTTCCAACAAGAGCTTCCATTTTCTCCACATGCACATTATCTGGTTGGTTCTCTCTCTCCGTGCAGCTCTGTAAACCCGGGGTACTGGGCCAGGCCTGTTGCTTCCTGGAATCCTCTTTCCTCCTATGTCTGCCAGGTGACGTCCTACTCCACCTTCCAAGCTCAGCTCAAATGTCTCATCTCAGGAGAAACTTGCCTGACCTTCCCAGGCCGAGTTCCATGCTTCCACACAGGATGAGAGGTATTCAGGACCCAATTAACTTGGATGACAATTCCCAAGAGAATGGCTTTCCTGAAAACAAAGACTATGGAGATGTTGATGCATTTGACTGATATTTTTCATTTAAAAAGTGTGAGTGAGAATTGGGTTTTGAGTTAGGCGATATGGGTTCTGGTCACCTTTCTCCTGCTACTTGGAGTAAACTTGGGAAACTCACTAGCCTCATAAGAGTGGGGATTTTTAAAGCCCTGGTGGTGTAGGCTGGTTGTTGCTAGGCTGCTAACTACAAGGTCAGCAGTTTGAAACTGCCATCCGGTCTGAAGGAGAAAGATGAAACTTTCTATTCCTGTAAAAGGCTGAGTCTCAGAAACCCTCAGGGACAGTCTGTAGATCGTCCCCCAAATAGTGTATGTTTAAGGCAGACATGTTTTACTAGTTAACTTACATGATTGCTTGGCTTTCATATTCCAGGAGATGTTTTTGGCCGAAGGTTTAAAGATACTCTGAGGGCAATGGTTTCAGGGGTTCATCCCGCCTTCATGGAAGCATTGAGTCCATGAGGATTTGAAGTTCTGTATTTTCCCCCCCATTTGACCAGGCTTTTCTTGGGAACCTTTGATCGTAATGTTCAGTAGTGGGAGCCTGGCACCATGCTGGTCTTCTGGTGTCAGGGCAAAGGATTGTTTATGGAGGCAAGAGCTACTCGTTCCACTCCTCCTCGCCCTCTGCCGGAGCTGCTAGTGGGCTTGCACGGCAAATGTTTAACAGTTGAATCCCCAACCATTGTCCCTCCAGAGTCCCTTAGAATCAGTTCAAGTACAAGCCCGTGTAGAGATCGGTGTAGCTTGGACCGTCATCAGAATATATAACTGCATAACCATCCTTCCCTGTCTTATGCCGCTGACAAGTCCTTGTCTCTAACTAGGTAACTTTATCATTTTAAGAATGTATATGTAAATGAAACTGTTTGGGATGAGCCTTTTTCACTCAGCATAGTACCTTGAGATCCATTCATTCCGTGTGGATCAATAGTTCCTTCTGTTCTTAATGCTGAGACGTAGTAAGTATCCCAAAGAGCCATAACAGAGCACTAATGAAGAGTGGGACTGTCCACCAAAAGCCATCCTTCGGAAGAAAGAGGTGGCAGTCTGCTTTTGTAAATATGACAGCCAGGAAAGCTCTGTGGGGCATTACTACTCTGTCCTTTCCAACTGCGACGCGTTGGAGTCGACTTGATGAGAATGAGTGAGAGGTGCACCATGTAACATGGTAACCTGGAGTTGTCTTGCCACTGTCCAGTTCGGGACAATAATGAATAAGGCAGCTTTGCACATGGATACAGAAAGAGTATTTTTTTGTGCACATATGTTTTTCTTTTTTTTGGATATATACTTTAAGAGTGCAGTTGCTGGGTGGTGTGTTAATTTTATACTAAATTGCCCAGTTGTTTTCCAGAGTGACAGTGCTGTTTATGTACTATGTACGGTTAGGTTGCTAACTGCAAGTTCAGCAGTTTGAAGCCACCAGCTGTTGGGTGGGAGAAAGATGAGGCTTTCTACACTTTAAAGGTTTGCAGTCTCAGAAATCCACAGGGACAGTTCCTCCCCGCCCTGGAGGCTCTCCAGGCAGGAGTCAGAATTAACTGGATGGCAATGAGTGAGTGAGTATTGGGAAACGGTGGCATTGAAATCTTCTGTTGCCAAGATATATTAAAGGGTCATCCACATCAGATGCCTTAGCTTCTTTTTACTAATGGACATGCTATTTTTAATAAATAAACTGTAAGCCTAGGCTTTGCTACTAAGGCACATGCACACATATTAATTCCTGCTGAAATACTGGATTATTTCATCATTATTTTCCAATATTTTCATGATCAGATAGTGTGAGAGTGCTAGTAAAAGATACAAAGGAAGTGAGCTGATCTAATGTAGGGATGGAGACTAAGGAAGGCACTGTTGGCTTCACAACTCTTTACCACAGTAGGTGAGGGTGCTTATCTGAACTTTGGAGCCATCTCTGACACACACACACACACACACACACACACACACACACACACACGATAACAATGAATTCTCTGGGTTGCTCTGAGGGCTGAATATTAGCAATATCTTGCTTCCAAGATTATAGCAAGTACTAAGATAGCCGCTGTCCTAGAGAATCTCTGTGTTATGTTTGATTCATTTTTATGTTCATTATTTGAGTGCTATGCCCATTCGCTATAGTTTACAGAAAATATGTCATTGTTAATTATCTAATAATATCAGTTGGTGACATTAAGCCATTTTTGAAGAGGTATTGGCAGAATACAAGAAGAGGTTCAAGAAGTTTGTGGAAAAATGGAATTAGAAGATAATGGAGCTTCCCCCACTAACTTTCTGAACCCTTTTTGTATCATGCTTGAGAGGCAGGAATTGTCTTTTTTGAGTCTTGTATTACCCAGTTCCCAAGAAGGGAGACAGATACTAGGTCATTGGACTAAAGACCATGTGGCTGGTGATGCTGGAATTCAAACCTAGGTGATATGTCTACAGTGTTTGATTTTCAGTGATTACTTCTCCACCAAGGAGTCTAGTGACACAATGGGTAAACCCTCTGCTGTTACTTGCAAAGTTGGCATTTAGAATTCACTCAGTGACTCTATGGGAAAAAGGCTTGGCTCTGTGCTTCTGTCAAGATTAAGGCTCAGAAAACCCAATGGGGCAGTTGGATGCGATGGCACCAGAAATGGACAACAGCATACCTGCTCATCAGCAGCCCTTATTTTCCCAGTGCCCACCTCTGCCCAATTCTGAGCACCTCCAGATGCACATGCGGCACTGCCTGGAAGCTAACCCACTGAGGGCACAATCAAGCTTTGTCTCGGTCAGTGGAAGCAGCAGACAAACCACATCAACTCCCATTTGAGACAGGAAGAATCTGACTAACCCTGGTATTTTTTAAATAGCTGGTTTGGGGTTTTCGAGAGGCAGAGTAATTACACCAAATGATATGATCAAGAATGCCTTGGCTGCTCCTGGTGGGGGAGAGAAAAGCACATTGTCTCTCCAGCGTGTGATTTCCCACCCTCACTGTAATTTAATTCATAAAGATATCATAGAAAGGAGCAGGTAGTGCAATTACCCGAGAGTACATTAACCCATCACTTCATCAGGGACATAACTTTGAAGATGTGTAATTTGGTATTGTTTATCATTTTTAATTTGTGAAGGCCTGGAATTTTTCACAGGCCTCGGTGTAACTCAGCACTTGGGATCTAGTCTTGGCACCTTCTCGAACGTGACACTTCTTTAGGGAAAGATCTTTTTGGTATGTGGGGAACCACACCCTCTTTGGTATGAGCACCTCACCTAAGCCTGTCATTTAGTTCTTATCACTTTTCATCACGCCAATGGGGTGAAAGGACACACCTGTATTTTAAAAGCTAAAGTAGGTCAAGTTATACTTAGGAAAATGGCAGGTTAAAAGATAACGCCAAGTCATACATGAAATCTGTTGGTAAATATATTGCTCAGATAAATGTGGGTTTGCTTGCCTGTTTTTAAATATGAAGTAGGGATTTGACCAAGTATGGATGTTTACAGTGTTCAGGGCATATTTACTATTATGCGAGGCATTTGGTAAAACAAAACACCGCCACTGAGCACATTCTGACACATAGAGAGACCCTCTAGGACAGGATAGAGTTGCCCCCTTGAGTTTCCAAGTCTGGAAATCTCTACAAGGGCCGAAAGCCTCATCCTTCACCAGCAGAGTGGCTGGTGGGCTAGAACTGATAACCTAAGACCCCCTTTTCCCATGGAGTCACTGAGTGAATTCTAAATGCCAACTTTGCAAGTAACAACAGAGGCTTTCCCTATTGTGTCACTAGAGTACTTGGTGGAGAAGTAATCACTGAAAATCAAACACTGTAGACACATCACCTAGGTTTGAATTCCAGCATCACCAGCCACATGGTTTTTATGGGAGATTTTTTTTCTTTCACAGAGAAGCTGAGTGGGTTTGAACCTCCAATTCTTTGCTTAAGACCCAAGCACTGATCCATTCTATCAGCGGGGCTCCTGATTGTCATTTAGTACAAGAGCAGAGTAGTCAGGGCACCAGCTAACCTTAGCTGGCCCAGTAATTCATTTTGTTAGGGTTTAGAACCCATTCTTCGGTATTCTTGGGGCAGACATTCCTATGTTAGCTGATTTGGGGGCATATGGGAATGGGTTTGCCTGCCTTGACACCCACTAAAAGGTGTGGAGGGAAGATTGGGTAAGGCTAACTGGAATCCAGGCCGTAAAACCTACCAGCCAGCTCCTAAAGCATCTCTGGTGGTATAGTGGTTAAGTGTTGGGCTGCTAACCACAAGATCAGCTGTTCGAAATCACTATTATTTCTATAGGAGAACAATGAGGTTTTCTACTCCTGTGAAGAGTGACAGTCTTGGAAACCCACAGGGGAGGTTCTGTCCTGCCCTCTAGGGTTGCCGTGGGTCAGCATCAATGCCATGGCAGTGAGTTTGGGTTTCTGTTTTGGTTCATTTGGGATGTTTGCCGTGAACTAGCCTACCGCCCTAAAAACTGTGTTCCAAACAACACAGAAAACAGTTTTCTCTTCCAAACAACACAGAAAACAGTTTTCTGGCCAGGTTTAACATGTGTGAAGTAAGAAGCATTCCAGATCCTAAAGCCATCATGAGACACTGAGTCAGGGTTGGACCTTTCCCCTTTGAGTGTCAGGAACTGTTCTCCCTCCCCTTACAAAAAGCCAAAGTGACTGCCATCAAGTCAATGGGGATTCACAGCCACCCCAGTGGGTACCCTAGCTTGGGACTTTACTGGATTAGAAAGCCCAGTCTTTCCCCTGCAGAGCTGCTGGTGGATTCAAGATGCTGATGGCGCCCAGTAGTCACCATGACAGGACCAGGGCCCCTGCTTTGACCCTGTTGGCTTATCCTCAGGTATCTCTCCCCCTTGCTGCACCCTTTCACCTGCTTAACTTCTCCCCAGATTAAGCAGAATTCTCCCTTTGTTATTCTTTCTCAGACTCTTCTTGCTGCTCTCTCTTTGAATGATTTCCACTTGAAACCATTTAATTTGGTCTTGTTAAGTGTGGCCATGAATGACTTACTCACTTACAGCAATTCTCTCTGGTGGAGCGGGAGAGATCTGAATGAAGCATAAGTGACCACCAGGGGCTTTTGGAGAAAGGGCTCCTTCATTTTTATTGTTATTAATCATTTCATTTCGGCCTTTTACAGATATAACAATCCATAATTCAGTTGGATCAAGTACAGTTTTACAATAGCCATCACTATCAGTTCCAAAGCATTTTCTTTCTTCTTTGATATTAGCACCCCTTTATTCCTCCCTCTTTCCCTCCTTCTCTCTATCCCTCCCTCCTTCCCTCCCTTCCTCTCTTCTAGGAATTCTTCTTATTATATATTGTTATTATTTTGCCATATTTTACATCATCCCATGTATGTATTCACCTGCAATTCTGTTATTTATCTGGCTAGAGTGGGGTTATAATTATTGCTACCATTTCCCCCTTGCCTCTCTCCCCTCCCCTTCCTCCACCATCAGGGAATCATTACTTCTATTACTATTTCTGAGGGTTATCTGTCTGAAGAGACTTTTATGCATACACAGGTGCAACCAGATTACTGAAGTAAAACAAAGACCATAATAGTAAGGGGAGGAAATATTAGAGAATTAGAGGATGCTTATGGGGTTCATCAGTGCTCTGCTGCTCCCTAGATTTATCATACCTTCCATATGGCCCTTCTGTGAGGGGCTGCCCACTTATCTTACAGGTGAGTTTGGGCTCTCCACTGCATCCTTCCTCATTCATGCCTATTTGATTGCTTGCTTGTGAACTTCTGTTACCCATCCCCGTTGACACTCATGATCACTCAGCTGGTGAACTTCTTTCATGTGGGCTTTGTTGCTTCCCTGCTAGATGACTGCTTGCTTACCTTCAAGTCTTTAAGTCTTTATCTTTTTATGTTTTAATCATTTTATTGGGGGCTCATACAACTCTTATCACAAGCCACGCATACATTCATTGTGTGCAAAGCACACAATTTATTACCATCATCATTCTCAAAACATTTTCTCTCTACTTAAGCGCTTGACACCAGCTCCAATTTCCCCTCCCTCCCTACCAGGCACTCTACCTTTTGATAGGCAGGCACATCGGCTTTCTTTACCATTTTTGTTTATGTGCCACTTTGCATTCAGCAATTGTGTTGTGAAGGTGAGTGTCATGCAGTGCCACAACAAACCGTTCTTGTACTAAGATTTAAGTAGAGCCCCATAGTCCATCTGCTTCCTCGTGTACATATAATATATACTAGACTATATTTATACCTATGTATATAAAATTTTCACTTTCATCTTTCCTCTGTAGCTTTTTTTCTTTCCACCTGCCCCACTATCATGTTTACTCATCATTCATCTCTCAGTAATTCTCCTCAGATACATTTCAGTTGATTAAACATGATTGGGAATGCTACCACCTCCTCTCCATTAATTTTAGGACGAGAGAGTTCCTTTAGACTCTTATTTCCCTGGATCTGTTGTGCAGACTCCATTTAGTGAGTGAGCAGCAGGCAGCCAGAGGCTTTTGGAGAGAATTGGGATCTTTGAAGAGCACAGTTAGCCATTTTTTTATGTCTGTACAGGGGGCTTCCCGTAAGCTTTTTGAAGTCATTTTATTTTGTGCACAATGTCTTGTGCTGGCTAACTGTGAAGGAGGAGGCTGTTTTTATATGTACAGTGATGTGTGGTGAAAGGAGAGGCTAGAGTTGCCACCACTTTCGCTGTCATTATGAAAGGACCTGCTGCGTGGTCTTGCATCATTTCCATGATCTGTGGCTGACTGGATTGTGGCGATTCATCAGGTTTTCACTGTCTGCTTTTCAAAAAGCAGGCCTTCCTTCCTACTTCATCATCATCAGGAAATACCACTGCTGTTCAGCATCCTCGCTCCTACACAGGCCTCCACCAACAGGCAGATGGTGTCTGTGTATGGTATCCAGTGGCCTGCAGTCGAACCAGGCTCCTGCAGGGAAAGACAGAGTCCTACCACTGATGTCAACCCTGTCTGGGGAGTGAACCAGATTCTGAACAACAGAACCTCGGTGCCCTTTTCCTCAGAAGGTGGAGTAAGCTCCACATCTGGCAAGTATGAAGTGTGTGGGGTCACCAAGGAATCCCTCCGCACAGTGAAGTCTGCACCTCTCTAAGATTGGCCATTGAGGAAGTCGGAGGCTGTGATGAAAGGCGTGTTTAGTCCGGAATACTTGAGGGCAGGGGTTCCTTCAGCTTTGTAAAAGCCAAAAGATCTGCGATTGAAAATGCAGGCTTGATTCTGTGGCAGGCAAAGGAGGCTGCTGAGCATGCAGAGCAATAGACCTGGGACCCACCGGGAGACCGTTCAGTTCAGGAGAGGGCCACCCAGCTCCAGCCCCCAGAACCTGCTGGCCCAACAAACCAGTGGGGGCTGCCTTTTAACACGATAAGAGTTAGTGAATGGGTTGTAAGTAAGCAAATAAGTTAAAGAGAACCAAGTAAAGAAAATTATCATTGTCCTGATAACTTTTTTTTAAAACCCATTTTGTTGGCACTTCATCCACATATCATATAATTGAATAGTTCAGCCATGTCAAGATCTCTCACATCTTTTTGTCTATCCATTTATTAAAGCAGAATACTTCAGTCAGTTTTACGTCTTTTAAAAATACAAGTTCAGGGGCTGAGCCCCGGTTGTGCACGGGACTGTGGCCCACTGGGATGGAGGTTCAATTCCAGCTCACAGAAGCAAAGGCTGGGCCTCCTACTCCCACCAGCAGAGGACAGTGATGCCTAAAAAATTTTTTTTTTAAATTAAAATACAAGTTCAGGCCCAAGACCATACTTTGTGATGGGTCTTGCCCTTTGCTTGTGTGCAGCCTGGACTTCAAAGCAAAGTCTTCTAAGCCTCTGTGGGATGTGCACACAGTCCTCATGCTGAAGTGCACAGTCCCAGGAGTGCACAGCTCGTTCTTCCCGGAAGGGCCAGAGAGAGATGGGCACGCTGCCTTTAGAAGGTACAGCCCTAGAGGGTAGGTTGAGACACAGTAGCCTCATATTTAGATGTACTTTCTCATAATAAAGTTGCTGGTGGTTTTTTTGCCGTTACTTGGACTTCTCATCTTCTGACAGTTTGATGTGAAAGAATACAGTATTTATCTCAAGGCCCAGAGGTTTGTTGTGCTTAGGTCTGTGCTGATCCGCCCTTTGTAAAGGGCATCCACTGGCGACTTTACTTCTGCAGACCAAAGCTGTGCCCAAAGTTGATCTTATCTCAGCTTAACAAAACAATGATGCTATATATAGAAATGCACTCTGTTCACAGAGATGTAGCTTTTATTCAATAGCTACCCTCCTTCCAAACTTTCTTAAAACCTAAGGACCTTTCTTTTCTGCTGAGACACAATATCCCTCAAAATCGATATGTTCTTATTTTAGTTCAGTGGCTTCACTTTGAGAGAGCAGATGGCCAGGCGTTTCTGTCATGAAAGCGAGGTGTGTTTAGGTGAGAAGGTAGATTGCCTGCCTTTTTATAGCATTTCTTCAAAAGAGCAGTCTTGGTTTTTGTACTTTAAGTTCTGTGTGCGTGTGTGTGCATAGTTTTTATTCCTACTGTGGGTCTCTTTTGGGGCCTACGCAGGGAGGGAGTTGGCCACCAGTCTCCTCCCTACTGCCGCCCCAGTGCTTTCCTAAAGGCAGGGAGGAATCCTGACCAAAGGAGGTCTTGTCTTGCCTGTTTGGTTCTTGGGGAGGGTCCACTATAGGTCCTTGCCTATATTTTTTGCTTAGCAAAAGAGAGTGGGATGAGGATGGTTGACTACAAGTTCTTGTTTTACCCAACATGACCTTTCTACTGCATCAAGGAAATCCCTGCCACCCAGCCAGGCCAGTGGATGTCCCCATGTGGCCAGGAAGTATCCCCTTCTAAAGGAAGAACACTTCGCTTATGGTGAGAAATTCAGCAGAAAAGGCAAGGGCAGCCAGTCGCCCTTTCTCTTCTTCTTGTGCAATAAGTGTGGGTTAGGGATAGCTTTTCTCCCCTTCTCCCTCGGTCTATAAAACTGGATCAAACACTAAAAGTAATTGATGCTGGTCTCAGCTCTGGTCTCTGACAGTTCCCAGAAATCCAGGACCTGACTTTATTTACTGCAAATGAAAATCTCCTACCTTATTCTACATTAACGCCCTGAAGAAGCAAGATTATACCATCCATTTTCATGGTTACTTTAGCAAGTGTGGGGTCTCCACTGGTATTGGCACATGGTAATATAACTATTTCGACATTTGTCTCAGATAAATAGAAAGGGAGGTAATTACAGGTCAGACTCTGAAATAAGTTTTCATTTACTTTGCGATCTGTGAAAACTTACTGTGTTTGGCCAGTTGTGGTTTAAGAACCTGTGTTTTAAATATTTTTTGAATTATCCACATTCCACTGGGGGGGGGGTCTGCACATTAAGTGACTGTAACTAAATGTCTAGTTGCCAGAGGGGCGATGTAGCAGTATCCTCAGTGGTGTAATGATAAATAGTGTAACTAATGAAGCGAAATATTATTCCATCTCATGTATTAATTGGAGTCAGGATTTCGATTCAGAGGAAGAGTGGAGGCTTTTTTAAAACGAACTTTGATTTGACTCTGTACTATCAAGTTGAAAGGCAGAGCAGACAATGATGACAAAATGATACAATGATATGTTTCACTCTACTGTTTTTGATGGAGCCCTGGTGGTGTAGTGGTTACCCGAGGTCTACTAAACTCTAGGTCAGCAGTTCAAAACCATTGCCTGCTCTGTAGGATAAAGATGAGGTGTTCTATTTCTGTAAAGATGTGTTGTCTCATAAACCCAATGGGGCAGTTCTACCCTGTCTTAGGTTTGTGAAGAGTTAGAATTGATTGCATGGTTGTGACTGTTTGTGATACCTAACAAATTATCTAATTATTGTATTTTAGTATTGTGTAATTACCCTCTTTTTAGAGAATGGCTTTTATTTTGCTTGTTCTTTTAATTTGCTAGACTATGTTGTTCTGGAAGTATTATCTTTCAGCACATAGCTAAACCTGCATTATATACTGAATTGTTTTACTCCAAATATATGCTTACTCTTAAGCCCCTGTATCTGTCTGTGCAATCAGTTTCAATGTAACCACTCTCTATGGTCTTTCTAATGTATGGTCACACAATCAGTTAAAGTGAATTCCAAACCTCATAATTTCTGAGTTATTGAAAGATCAGAATGGACACAGAAGCATTGAGATGGACAGTGGGGAAGATGAGGTGATATGAGGATGGTCTACAAACCAAATAACTGAGGAATGCCTAGGCCTGCTTTCAGGAAAGCATAGCTTTGAACCCATATGAAAGGATCATCTCGTGTCTGACGGAACTTACATGTTACATAGCAACTACCTTTCGTAGCACAGGATTTTGATCATAGGGGGAGCCAGGCAGTGGGATCTTGCTCAAAAGTAGTAGCTGGTTGCTCTCCTTTTAATATGTGTCAACTTCTCTCTTTGAGTGCCAGTGCTGCCTATTTCCTACTTGGCTCAAAACCCCATGGGTGCCAGAGATGTGGTTGTTATATAACACGTATGCTACGTTGGTTATGACGGAACCATTTCAGATGATCCAATGTCCTGGAATTGGTAGAGCTGAGCTGAGATCCTGATTATATTGTTTTGCCTTCCAAGCTATGAAAAAGTAATTTTTTGCCCATTGAAGCCAACCACTATGGTATGTGATTATGGCATGTAGTCTCAGAATGATTTATATTACATTAATCTTAAAGCTGTACAATGGATATATACTTATAACTATAGTATATGTCTTTAAAAAGAAAACTAAGAAGCTCTCATAAGCTCATTGCTTTACATGTATATATCTCCAGATTCTGAAATAGTCATTCGTGTTTTACTTGAAAGCTGAATAATTGAAAGATATATATATATATATACACATATGCATATATACATATACACATCTAAATGATTCATATTTTACAGGAATTTTGCTTCTACAACACTTAGAAGAAATTCCTCACGCTGACATTCATACCCCTTTGCTTTGGGGCTTTACCGGGTCTTCACTTCTTAGCCACAGGAAAGCAGAATCTTGTCTAAACAACTGCTCTCCAAACACCTTTGTCTTTGACATGCATGAGTTCTTGTTTCATGCCTGAGATGGATTTTTCCCCCCTCAGTGTGTGTGTTTTTCCACCCTCTCGGTAGAAGGATGACACTGTCTATAGTCTCACGTAGAATTGGAATGGACTCAGTGGAATTTGTGTTGGTTCTCAGATTTTTCAGAATTACATCCACAAGTGTTTCCTCCATGAAGTCTTTCTAAAGTTGTTGGTGCCATCTGAGTCTAGTCTAGTCTAGGCCCTCCATAGGGCCTCCAAAGGCTCCCCTAGGCTGCAGTCTTTATCTTCCTCATGAAGAACTGCTGGTGAGGGTACCCAGGTTTTTGTTTTCAGCCTAGGGCTTAACCATTGCACCACCATGTCTCACTGTAAATTCCTGGCATGAAATAAAATACAGCTTTCCTCTTATGGTATGTATCACGATTCCCCCTACCGGCTTTTCTTCTTTCCATCTCTGATTAGACGGGGGGGGGGGGGGGGGGGGGGGGGGGATGTGTGAAGGCTTATCTAGTCTTAGTATAATATCTCATACATAGTAAATAGTCAGTCTGTTGAATTTAATTTTAATTAAATCAACCCTTCACCAAGGAGTGTAGTTATTAAACTCTCATGGAAATCATCTATAGCCCAAGCAAGATACTTAAAATTGCTTTCTGGATTTGGCCAAATGTCGCCCCCTGATTTAAAACAGAAACAAAACAAAACATTGCCAGACTCATAAGTTTCTATTCTACTTTCCTTTTCCCTTCAGATGTGTCTACCTTGTTCTTCTGCATGCCTATCTTCTCTCATTCTTACAAACTTACAGTTGAAAGCAGATGTCAGTGGAGGACTTACTCCATCCACTTTCTTATGCGTCATCATTGCCTCTGATGGGCATTCTACACTGTTGAGTTGACAACTGTTAAGTAGCACTTGAGTGAAATAAATCATTTCCTTTAGCTATCCAGGTACTGACATCAAGGTCCTTGTCGGGAAGCCATGAGTCTCAGAATGATATACTCCTTGGGGATATTTCTGTTCAGCTTATAGAGTTGGATGGTAATACCCATTTGAAAATTTAAGGAGTTCAAAGCATCCTTCTATCCATCCACCATGGTGTGGACTCCTGAATGCTCTTGAATCAAGCACAGGTCCAGGTGTCAGAGCCAAATCCTTGTTGCTATTCAGAAAAGGTCTTGTTCTCTACCTCTGTGTGTATACTTTGTTCAGAATCCCCTCCCCCCAATCTGCTGCCAACCAGTCCCTTTGGACTCATTGTGGTCTTGTGTTGTGTTTGTGAAACTGTAGTTCTTTTTTTTTTTTCTTTTATTTTTTTTGGGGTGGGGGGAGACATCACTGCCTTTGGTGGTCATGGGCGCCACCCAGTGCCGCTCCTGAGATCGGTCGCTGGATTTGAACCACCAAGCCCGCGGGCTGCAGTCTCGCACGCAACCGCTTATGCCACTGGGATTCAGCCTGATACTGTAACTCTTTATGGGATCAGGCAACCTTAGCTTGCTCCCACAGAGTGGGTGGTGGGTTCGAGCCACCAGCCACAGTGTATCGCCCAGCTCTATTAATGGATCGCTGCCTTGCTATCTATCCCCTAGCCTGGTTTACTGGGTTTAGGATGCTCATTATCAGAAGTTTGGAATTCTAAAGGCCCTCCCTGGTGGTGAAGAGGTTAAATGCATGGCTGATAGTCAAAGGGTCAGTGGTTCCAACTCACTAGCCCACCCTCTCCAGAGGAGGAAAATGTGGCCTTCAACTTCCAGAAGGATGACATGCTTGAAACCCTGTGGGGTCATTCTTCTCTGTGCTCACAAGCCTCTATGTTGGGAATGGATCTCAGTGGCAACAGGTGTGGTAGGTAGATTAGAATGTAATGCTACTGAAACCAGCAAGGAGGAGATCCCACTGGGTGAAGCATGTGGTTAGCACACCTGGTTTCATTCACCTCAATAGAAGGCCTCCGAGAAGAACCAGCCGTTGAAAACTCTGTTGAACCCTTTTCTACTGCGACACATAGAGATTGCTAGACATTGGCATAGATTACCTGTCAAGGGAGGGAAGAAACCTGAAGATTTATATCTGTATTTCAAGAAACTAGGGCTTTGGGGGTGGGTTTTTTTTTTTTTATTTTTTTCTTTTGTGTGTGTGTGTGCTGTATTTTGAAGCATCACTTTCTAATCAGGGAGTAGAGTTAGTGGAACTCCGGTCTGCAATTATGTGCCAAGAGGCTGTGGAGGTTCTGAGTTTGGAATTCTTTTTCCTCTTCCCCTTAGAGGGCTCTACTCTCCTGATTAGTTTGCTAATGGAGAGAGCAAGACTGGTTAATGAGGCATTCTCTTTCAGTGGTGTACTTAAAAGTAATTCAGTAATAATTGCTGCGTGTTATGATTCATGCTCCAGAACACAATTGCAATAACACATCTGTTGTGAGAGTATTGTTGTAAGATTGAGGGAGCATTAGACCACCTAACCCCCCTGTTCTCTAATGATTGAATTTGGGGGTGGGGGGATATCAGACCCCATTTCTCTACTGATGTGAGAAAGTAATAGAAACTGGGGGTGGGAGCTAGGAGTTGCCTCTCTGTTGGGTTCACACTGTGAGTGGTAGAGGGAGTGGTAGAGGGAGTGGTAGAGGGTCTCAAAGAGAAGCTGAGCAGTGTCCACCCCTGAAGAATGGATGAGATTGGCTCCCGGGTCTCCAAGGAGGGGATCTCTCCCCTTCTCTAGGAAGTCCCTGGTTCAATGCCCAGCGCAAGGATAGCTGCTACCCATCAGTCAGTGGAGGCTTACTTGTTGCTGGGACACAGTTTTCAGCAGAACTTCTAGACTTAGCTGGAAGAAAAGCCTGAAGATCCACTTCTAAAAATCAACAATGGAAACTATGGATCACGATGATCCAGCCCTGCAGCGGTCACGGGGTTCCCCTGGAGTCGGAGACCAACTCATCCACTAATGGCAGCCACAGACTCTCAGGGCAAATGGACCCATTGTTTCCACAAGTTAAAAAAAAAACAACAACTCCATAGTTAATCTTTCCCTAATCTAGCCTAAAACAAAGACCGAGCCATTTCTAAGGGACATGGTCAAATAGGTTGCCCTTCTGGTTTCTGCAAAGTTGAGGCTTGTGCCCAGCCTTGAGACCACCTTTGGGGGTTCGTACTGCCTCTGGGAAGAAGCTCACTGATACGGTAGGGTTAGGTGTTGGCTTCTCACTGCACGATCAGGTTAAAAGCCACAAGCCACTGCACAGGAGAAAGATGAGACCGTCTGCTATTGTAAAGATATATTGCCTTGGAAACCCAGTTCAGCACTGCCCTTTCAGGGTCACTTGAAGTTGGCATTGGCCTGAGGGCAGTGGGGCCCTGGCTCTGGAGAGCCTGGGCCTAAGGCTACAAAAGAGGAAGTAGGAGTCTAGGATTGGTGTTCGAACCCATCCTCTGGGCTCAAATGCCCATTCATTTCTGCCCCTTAGTCAAAAAAGTCCAGTTTGAAAATTCCCACCTCTCCCTTGCTTGCTATCGGAGTGTGTGTGTGTGTGTGTTTTGATTTGAGAATGAAGCCCAGCTACAAGCTGACTTTCCCCTGATACTTAGGAAACGTAAATATGACCCTTAAGCTGAAAGGACGGCGGTCCTTCACCTCGCTTGGGTTCAGATGGTAGTTGTTGGAAACGAGTTCTCTGGTAAGCATGCAGACGTGTGCACAAGTCAGGGTTACCTGTGGCAAAAACCTAGGCAGCTGTGACTTTGCTTTCTTTTGAAAAGAAATTTCATTAAAAAAAAAAAAAAAGAAAGATGCTTTCTGTTCGATTACTAGTCTTACAGTTATTATGAGTGTCGTTGCAGTCGGCGCCATGTGTTGGGAGGTCAGCTCGAGACCCCGCAGTGTCACATGACTGGTAGAAATGCCACACTTGCTTTTCTAGGCGATTCTCCTTTCCCAGAGCGCATCTGCAGGCTTTTAATGCCACGAAGCAGCTGGTGGTTTTTCACTGCTGACCTTCCAGGCCAATGGCAGACGCTTCATCATTGTGACACACGAGCATCAAGTGCAAATGTGGGGATCCTCTGGTCTGCAGGGCACGTGGAGACCACGGCATCACCAGTACCAGTTACATCACCTGTCTCATAGCCAGATGCCGTTCCCACCATCACATTAAGGACCAGTTAATGAAATGCTTGACCTACGTGGCCCATGAAAGGTACTGTCAACATCCCAGGGCCCTTGCCAGAACAAAGGTTTCTTACCCCTGGTGAAGGGAAACTAGCACTTAGAAAGGGCCAATCCATTGTTTGAATGTGAACTCTTAACAGTTCCCAGTGTTTAATGGCTACCAGGAACCTTTCTCACCATTGGCCGGCACAGTCACCCTCCCTCCCTCCCTCCGGGTGGCTCACCTTGGGGTGGTCCTGTCTCAGGGCCACACAAGCAGAAAGTAGCAGGGCTGGGATTTGAACTCTGGCCTCGTGCTCTGTCGTCTTTCATTCAGGGTCTTTCAGCTTTTCTCTCCTATACCCACTTAGTCCTCTTTTCTCAGCCACTCGCCCACCAAGCTGACATTTATTGAGACTGCTCTTAGTGAGGGGTGAAGAACCCTCAGTCTGGCAGTAGGAGATAGATAAACAGCCACAGAGTCAGCATCGAGAACTCAGGGATGGGGTGGGGAGCGTGGGGCCCTGAAAGACAGAGAGGAGAAGGGAAAGATGCAGGTGGGGGTGGAGAAGCCTCAGAGAAGCTGTGAAAGGATGGAGCAGAAGGTCAGGGCTGGCCAGGCAGGGGCTAGGACTAGAGGGAATAAGAATAGAAAGTTGTAGAGATTTCACGCCTGTTTGGTATCAAAAAGATAAATGAGTGTATTTGCAAGTGCAAGGAAGGTGTAAGAAAGTTAACGGTTTGAAAGCGAGCTACTGGAGCTGATGAGCGCCCAGGGAGGGGCAGGTTCCGAGGGGTTTCATCGTGTGAGAAATCTTAACAACAATAAATATCCAATTCAACCGAGAGAATTGCTCCAGGAAGTTGGCATTGTGTCATGACTTTCTGAGGGCGGATTGGTAGCCTTTGTGATAAGCTATTTTATTGGCCCCATTTATCTTTCCACATAGAAGTACTTGATGCTAAGCAACCGTGTGTGACAATCAAGTTGCCCCTTTTTTACAGCACATTTTTCACCCC